>LOJH01005574.1:2130-36032 GCA_001685095.1 Ellobius talpinus | reverse complement strand
TTTACAACAGTTTTTCACATCCTGTTTAAGGTCCTCTATCATTTTCATAATGTTCCGTTTAAAGTCGATTTCTTCTACTTCTGGAATGGGGTGTTCAAGTCTTCTTGTTGCGTGATCTCTGGAATCTTGTGTTGTAATGTTGTCTTTCAGGTTGTTGGAGGAATTCTTGCATTGAAGCGTGCCCATCTCTTCCTTCAAATGCAGTCAGGAGAGTCTTGGTGTCTTGGTCCAATCTATGCTGTGACTGACTCTCTGGGTGGATCTCCTCAGTGCAGGAGCAGGAACTGTTCCCCTTTGAGTGGATAGCCTCAGTGCAGGAGTAGGCACTGTTCCTAGGCCAAGGACCTCGCAGCCATTAGGGATGGCTTGGGGTGGGTGGGCAGGAGCAGAAGGGTCCCAGTGCTCCTTTCCCGGACAATCTGCCCCGCCCAGGGATGGCACCCACGAACTGGTCTGAAAGGTTGTTCTCAGCGCAGGGACAGGACTCTTGGAGGTAAAAGGATTCCACAGACAAAATGGTGGACTTGGGGGAAGGGGAGGGTTGTGTGGAGCCAAGAATCCCCTGCAGCAGGAGCTGGAGGTGCTGTGCACTCCCCTCCAGCTGGGCAGGTGCACACTCACCCCTCTGGGTGGGTAGCCTCAGTGTAGGAGCAGGAATTGTTTCTGGGCCAAGGACCTCACAGTCAATAGGCTCTCAACAATATTCTAAGAAAATTTTCTCTTTAGAATATCCTGTCCCTCCAAAGCTACAGAGAAACCCTGTCTCAAAAAAACTAATGCTAAAACTAAAATAATAAAAAATTTAGAACAGATACCAAAGATATATGCTCCTATGAGTTAAAGTGTGTCACAGATTTTCTTGAATCTTTTTTCAAAATTTGGGCACTCTTTAAAGAGTGCTTATGATATTATGATGGAAGTTTGAGCTCATGGTATACACAACATATACATGTTTTATCTCATTTCACATTGTGACCCTCATTGGACAAAGGAAATATACAATTTGAAGATCATTGGAGAAATATTTAAATCTACATTTGTTGAAGATGCTTTCCATTTTCCATTGTTTGTTTTTTTATTAAAATATGGCACCCATTGAATTGTATCCTTTTAAAATGATATATAGGTTGAAATTCAGAATTTTAGTCTTACAGATTTTAGTTACTTTTATAAATAAGACCTTGACAAGTGTTTTCAAATTAAGATCATGTAGTCAAAATGTTGGGGAAATACTACAGTATATCAGTTGGCGAATGGTTGAAAAAATAGGATGTAATACTAGTTGAAAGAAGCAATTAATAGTTTATAATGCTTCAAAGTTAATGAGCCTTAAGTGACTAAGTAGGAAGCATGGATGCAAAAGGCTACACACTACATACACTGATTTATGTGTAATGTCTAGAATAGACAAAATCATGTTACAAATGTGTAGGGAGAAAAAGGCATCACTACCAATAAGTCTTTATATTTTTGTCTCTTTGTCTCTCTGTCTCTCTGTCTTTCCTGGTGCTAGTGATCAAATCTAGGGATTGTACCTGTTAGGCAGGCAGTCTACCATTGTGTTGTTTCCCCTTTTTATGCTTTGTTTGGTTAGTAAATTTGTTTGTAGTTTTCTTAAATTCATGTCTGTCTCAGATACTGGTTTATATTTTTTTCTTTCTTTTTGTTGCCTTTTAAAAAGTTATCATGCCCCCCTTGTCTTTCCTCAGTTCAATGCCTGCCATGCATCCCTTGTGCTCCCACTCTCAAATCTTTTGCTTTATTTATTTACATACATTCCTAAGTACATAAAACAACTTGCTCAATCCATATAAAGTTACTTGTAAGCCTAAGTTTTCGGAGATATCCACTTGATGTAGTGCCCTGAAGAAGACTATATATCCTGATTTCTGCATCCTGCACCTGCCCATAGTTCCTTGTCTAGTGATGGGTCCTTGTGAGATTTTTCCTTTCCATGTTAACATTCTCTGTGGTGTCATCATCTAAGCCATCATGTTGGACTTCATGAGCAAAACATCTCTGACATTTCTAGGGGACAATGTTGCTCATCAAACTTCTTTTTCCTCTGATTCTTTACTTTCCTCAATGATCTCTAAGCTTTAGGTACAGGAATTGTGCTGTAGATGTTTCCACTGGAATTGGGCATTGAATGATCTCTTGTTCTCTGCATTTGTTATTGTTATTTTCTGTAATAGTCTTTCTAACAAAATTAAGTTTCTTTGATGAGAGGTGAGTGCTACACTTATTGGTTGGATCCTATTTTAGAAAGATGAGAATGTGCTGATATTAGATTGCAGTAGATGCCACATGTGTTCTATCCAAAACATAAGGAAAGATATAAACAACAACAATAAAAACAAATACAAAATCAGAAAAAAATCACACTGAATTGTATATTCTAAATGCATGATAGTATAAGAATCCATAATAATATCCCAAAGCTAAAATTGACAAATAAAAATAAAAGCACAAGTGCAGAAAGAACAGTGGGATTAAACTATACTGTTGGCCTTCTTGTAAGTGGAATAATGCACAGTGACTCCTGTTCCAAACCATCTTTATTCTACCAAATTGATTTTTTATTCTTACAGAATTTCATGAGTATTCATTTTGTTCTGATCATACTCACCCTATCGCTGTACCTCCAGATCCTTCTGGATCCTTGCTTCTATGTCTTGCCCTTTCAACTTCATGCCCATTCAAAGTTCACAGACCACAAGAGAGATGGTGCATTCACTTTACCTTAGTTCACAGACCATAACAGAGATGGTACATTCACTTTACCTTAGTTCTCTAGGGGAAGCAACCTTAAATAATACAGGCTTTCCAACTTGCAGTAATCATCCCCTGATCATGACTTCTCAGGGGTGAAGACCAGAGAGTACCTCCCCCTCCATGCTTGAATGCTGGCTGGCCTAATCTCATCCAGGTATAGTGGAAGCTTCTACAGCTGCTGTGAGTCCATGAGAGTAACAAATCTGTCCTGTCAGGAAGATACTGCTGCTCTCAAGTCCTTTGTGACCTTTGAATTTTATGATCTTTAATCCCTTCTCTATGATCACCCAGGAGCCCTGTGGGGAGAAATGATGTAGATGTCTCCGTTGTGCCTGAATACTCTGCTCACGCTTGTTCTCTTCACATCAACAAACTGTGTTTCAGCATTAATCAGCAGTAAGAAACATCTCTGATGAGGATATGAATCTATCAAAACAGAAACAAAAATTTAGAAGATATTTTGAAATTATGTTCATTTAGCTGAGTGAGAGTGATAAGGTGACTCCTGGGGTCTAAGAGTTCCCTATTCATGAGATTTGAAATAGATTTACAATATCAGACATGTTTCCTCCTTCAAAGCAAACCTCAAATTCAATCAGAAAGGTACCGATTACCCCTTTAGCATGTTTTGTTACTGTACCTACAAGCATATCTTGCCTTGCTGGTCATTATTGTAGTTCACAGGTCTTGCAGCTAGGTAAGATTGTTGGATTTTGGTTGTTGCTGTTTCCCCCAGATATGTATGTAATACCATTTTACTATGAAAGATAGCCATCAAAAAGAAATTGTGTAAGGACAAATTGAAGACTTGTAAAAAAAACATGGAAACTTACTATTTTATAAGCATCTTACAAAAGAGTTTAATTGGAATTATTCTGCACAGAGTATAACATTCTTCTAAGAAGCCATATGTTGCCAAATAAAAACCTTAGTGGCATATGCAGGGCAATTCCCATTTAATTTTTGATCAGGAGTTTCCTAGAGACTCCAAAGAATGCAGGTTATGACCATTACTCATGGTTGTCCATCAAAACTTTATGGTGATGTGCTAAGCTATTGCTGAAGACACCACACAGTTCGAGCATGGGCCATTGAGAAATAAGAACGTTTTAGGCTGTTTAGCAAAAGCAATCAGGCATGGTTTTCAACCAGTTGAACACTGGGATATTTAAAATGTATTTATAGAATTACATAGTATCTTTGTAGTTTTAATATTAGAAGCCAAATTTTATAGCAAATGAATTTAGGAAGGTTTTAATGTTTTCTTTCTATTAAGAGTGTCAAAAAGAAAGTGTGAACAGAGATCTTCTGAAAATCTTCATCTTAATGTTTTCTATCTCCTCTCCCTTGTAATTTGACACTGAAATTTAGTAGAAGGTCTGGAAAATAGCATGGTTAGCATACTGGTAGATTCATGCTGCCAGTCCCATAAGTTAACCTCTTTTCACATACGCAGTGAAGTTTTTGAATGCTCTGTGTAAGTCTCCCGTCTTCTTTTCTGTAATAAGGGAGTTTCGTGAGTGTCTCTAACATTTTGCAGTCTTTAATCTCTTTGAAAGTAATATGACCCACTGTGTGGTTTCCCCCTTGTCAAAGCAAATGTTCCTTAAATGTCTTGCATTAAACATTGTCTGTCAATTTCTGAAGAATTTTAGCTCAAATAATGAACACACTACTACAAACCTTGCTTTAATTGCTGCATTATAATCTCCAGACTTGAAATACCCTGGAGACCCAGATACATAAAATGTCTTTCAGAAACAAAGGTGTGGAATTCTTTAGACATGTGTTTTAAGTGGAAATGTATTTGAAACTCACTGAAAGACTTTCAGAGTCCTCTGGGTGTTTGATAACTTGAACTATTATTTAATGTATATCAAGTCTAATATATTAAAAGAGTGTAAAATGAGGAATGTATATAATTACAAATTGGAAGACACATTGTCTTTAAGGAACTAAATAATATTAAACAGACCTCTTTTTTATTAGAAGCAAGGAAAAATCGAATCACTCTTACTTGCCAAAAATCATTCTATCATTATTCTGTTTTACATGCGGTGATGCGGTGATAAAAATAGAAAGTTTAAAATTTAGTGCCTTCCTAATGTAACATTTGTTCAGTTAATTATATGCTTGTGTTTCTGATGGAAATACCAGAAGAATTAAATTTTAATAACAAATAGTCTTTAGCAAAAAATGTCTCTTTAGCACAAAATCTTGGGGGTAGTTCTCATCTTCCAACAGCCTTCCTATTAATCTAAAAATGTTGTCTCAGTTCAATGATCTATATTCGTTCACCTCATAGCTAAGCTAATGGCAAACATGTCTGCACCACTCTGCAAAATGTAGAATAATGTTGTCACATTTCAGTATCAAGAATACAATATTTAGTCTAGTTTTCTTGTTCCATTGAATCATGCTGAAGATAATTTCCGAGTCTCACACGAGGGCAGTCTGAGAGTAGCACATTTTCGCATTCCTCTTATTCCCTCTTAGTCACATAAAAATGCATGCCATCTAAATTAACTACGTAGGTCAGGATAAAAGAAAGAAGAGTGGGGACACACCATGTTGGTGAATGCATTAATTGGCCTGTGTGCATTATTTTTTCTTTGATGTCTTAATTTAAAATCATTTTTTCCCTGAGAAATCTTTTGAAAGAGAACAAGCAATCTTCAAAGAAATTTCATGAGTTGTGCTGATCAAAGTGCCCATCAGCTAGAATAACATTTAACTGTGGGTGACCTGAAAATCCTCATAATGGAGCTTAATCCGGTAAAAGGGACAAACAAAGCTAACAGCATGCACGAACATGGCGAGACAGCCCTCCTTTGCCAATCAAGCAAACAGGGCCTCCGTGCTTTGGGGAAATAACACTGATCAGCTGCTGATGGGAAATCCGAGTAGGTAACGCTATTGACCTCCTTCTCTCCTGTGGAGGAGAGGTATAAATATGAAGACAAGACACCTAAATAAAGTAACAGAAGAAATAATGTCATCAAGGCTTATGTAAAGCTAACTAGTATGTCAGCATAGAGAGCAACAAAAAATGAAAACATTCTGCTAGCTCTACCTCATAGGTGCAGAGCTGGAAGGCACGGATTAGCGAGGCAGCCAAGAGTCAGTGTCTGTATTTCATGCACAGGGACTTGTTATTTATCTTTGGCAGTGAAAAAAATACTAAAAATATAACACAGCAAAAATACTTATGTCACAATTTAATTAAAAATTGATAATCAACCCATTCCACTCTTCTTTCATTGTAATATTTCTAAAAGAATTCATGTCATACCTGGAATATATCATTTTCCTTTTTGTGTTTTTTAATAAAAATATTTTCAAATTTAAAAGCATTTATTATAGAAAAATCACAGTTTTTCTTTAAATACTGTACTAAATTTCAAGTGTGTGGCATGATTCTTTCCCCACAAGAGGATCCTGTATAAACTGAGATGATATTAAATGGTTTCTTTGAGAAAGCTACCAACACATCCATATGCTCATACTAAGTTGCTCAATCAAAAATCCACAAATGTATTTAATTGATAAACTTACATAATTTCTATATGAACAGTATCACATGAGTGAAATGAGGTTGTCTAAAAGTTAAAAGATTGTTGAAACAAACCTAGATGGAGGGCACTTCACAAAGAATCAAATCGCTTCTGCAGTCTTACAGAGGCCACATGTCCCATGGGAGTCCATTACCATATTTCACTGATGCATTTGTCATAGTCATAAAGAAAAATCTATCTGATTATCATGTGGGTATTTAGCATGGACGGACATGAATTAAAATTTTAAGTGTACAACAAAATTATAGCTTAATAAAGTTATAAAAAACAAAAATGCTTTCAGTACATGCTACGATGGTTGTGGGATTCTAGATTTAATTAGATTTAGAAGGCTAGGGATTTCCAAAGGTGCAGGATCATTTTTGCAGTAAGTATTAGTATGTCTTATGTATTAGAATGCAAAGAAATACTACAGAGTGGGGCTTGTTTTAAAAGAAGTGAAATACTATTTTTCATTTTCTTTCATTTACAGGATAGATTAGGGTTTGAAAATATAATTTGAGAATAGTAATTGATAGGGCAAAGATTTAAATGCCTATCACAAACAAACTACATTGTATATTTAAGAAAAATAAAATAAAATAATAGGGAAAAAGCATTCATTTGTGTCATTCTTCAGGGCAGTGTGACCTTCTCAAACATAGTTGATAGATCCAAACCAAGGTGCCTTATTTTTATTCCATGCTGCATTTCCTCCTTCAGGAAAAGGATCTGTTTTATATTTCAGGCTCACAGACTGGAGAAAGCATACTTGTGGTTAAAGTCCTAGCAGTGGGAAAAGGATGTGTTCTGTACATATTCAGGTTTAACAAATCAAAACCAGACATATGTTTGGTTTCAAAAGCTGGTTTTGTTATAAAGGATTTATCTAATGTTGGATATACATAAGAGTTATTATACTGAGGTTTGGATAAGAGTGAAGAAAAGCTAACAGATTACATTTTTTCCAAAATATTGATTTACATTCCATGGAAAATCTTTTATTCATTTTATATTTTTTATATTCATAGAAACAGAAATATGTGCTTGGTATAAATATCCACATAGAACAAATGATGGATATGGGGTACTGAATGAATGAGTTTTCAAGAAATTTTGAATTTTATTTAGTTATGAAACTCAGCTGTTGTTACACAGATATTTTTCTTGATTTGATTAAACTCATAAGAGTTAGCTATAATGTCATCTCTATCTTTAGATCAAATTCACATAGAGCTACAAATTTTATATTATTGTCTTTGAAATAAGGCAAATCCTAGAATAACTTTCCCCTATGAATTACAAACATGGCTAACTCTACAGAAATGCCCTCCCTATATTCTCAAGAGAAACAATTGAGCTATAGGTTAAATCAGAAAATTACATCTGCTCTTTTTTTGGTATTCCCTTTTGTTTTTATAAATGGTGTCATAAACGAATTAGACAAACCAACATTTCTAAAATATCTACTGTTTTCTTTTCATTTCTGTATAAATTCTGCCATTTATGATCTATTTTTTCACGTGAGAATAGCATGTAAGGATTTTGAATTTTCCTGCAGGAGTTACTGGGATCTGGCAAGGTGAAATTAGGTGAGCATAATGTTTGCCTTGTTTTGATTCAGTGAAAAAATACCATAATCCACATTTTCCCTTTTGTAGACCACTTCCTGATATGGCAACTGCTTTGTCTTGTAGGTTTAACTGAAAATATAAATGAACATGAAACTTTGGCCTTTGATTCATTGTCCCTTTCCACTATAAACAATCTGTCAGTACTTATTCTCTATGTATAGTTACATATTCTGCTTTGAATAGGTAATGGACTCAGTAGCCTTTCTGTAAAAATTTAAATCACTGAGGCTTTAATCTTGACCGACTCATCTAGTCATACATGGTTAAGGTTTAGACTTGATGGTAGAGTGCGCACTTAGCATACATGAAGACTATGACCCAAATCCCAGTAGTACACACACTCAAAAAGTCATCCTACTTCCAATTAACCTTTCAGTATAATTTAACAATGCCAATAAACATGGTCTGAATTTGAGTGTAATATTAAACTTTTAGTCAACCAGACAAATTCTTCTAATAATTTAAATTCTTTCAAACTGACACAAAAAGAGCACTGTAAGCAGTAATAATAGTTAAAGGAAAGCCTTACCTTATATGTAAGGATAATGTAGTAACAAATACATGTAGTAAGAAATCATGCAATTCAAATTATGTAAAATGAGAGAACATTTGTTTTGAGTTTATGCTTCCATTTAAAAGCAGAGCTCTTGCTGGGTATGGTAGTTCACAGCTGTAGTCGCAGCATTCTGGAGTTTGTGACCAAAGGATTACAAGACAGCAAGGCCGTTCAACAAAATACTAAGATCCAAATTCTATTCTTGTCAATGATTTTATGGAAATAACTAGCAGTTAAAAGAAATGCAGAAAAGTTGTATGATATTTAGAGTCAGGGTGAAGGTTTGTGTTTACTTCTTCTTCCAACTCTTGTACACCATCGTGTTCAGATCTGTGCAGGCCCTCATGGTGCACAGTCTGTGAGCTCATATGTGCAACAGCCCTGCCATGCCTAGAAGTACTTACTTCCTTGATGCCCTCCATCCACTCTGGTTCTTACTCTTTTCTTATTTTCCACAGAGTTACCTGAGTCATGAGGGGATGGATTTGCTTGAGAAATACTGTTTAGGACTGAGTGTTCCAACATTTCTCATTATCTGCCTATTGGTAGCTTGTGGCTCTCTGCTTTTGTTCACATCTGCTGTAGGAGAAAGCTTCTCTGATAATGCCTGAACAAGGCAGAGCTCAATTTCTATAGCAGAATGTCTTTAACTCAAATATCATCCTATTTGCCTAAATGCAATTCACTAATGAGTATTTAAGGTGTATATATTAATTTAAATGCTTCAATGTCCCCAAAGGATATATTTTTAATATATAAACAAGCAAATATTTAACACAGTTAGCACTCCTCACTATCTGTAGTTTCTTCTTAACAGGTATATTTGTGATCTAGTAAATATGTCCATGAACAAAAGTCACAGTAAAGCACATTCTTGCTGATGTAAAGTTACAGTCAAAGCTTAAAAATGATGGAATAAGGTAGAATTTTATGTACTTTTCTGAACATTTTGATAGTCTTCTTTAAATATCTGATTTTATTTCTTTCTTTGTTCTGTCTATGAACCTTTATATAACATAAAAGTAGATTGAAACATAGTGCTTGCCTGAATCCCAAAGTATGTGAATATTAAGATAAAATAATGTTGCATGTAAATGACTTTAAAAATCGCTTGGTTTCATGTAATTGGAGATAAACATTCTGACTCAGGCAAAATAGACTTCATCTTCAAAGAACAAAAGGTAATGAAATAATTTTGTTATGTCTTAATCAATCATAAATTCTTTTCCTTATAAAATAGTTCAATTCACTGGCATGCATGTCGAGTTGTTTTGTTACCTCTTATTTATTGAACATGTGATCATAACATGAGTAAACATAAACATACCTAAAAAATATGTTGAATATTTTAGTTTTCCTGCAATCTATCTTGATCTTAAGAGGTTCAGCTTATGACAGGCCATCTGAGTTATTGAGAATGCGTGTATTACCAGTGTGGGTTTGAATTTACTGAATAAAAATTTGATTTTTTCTTTCACAATTGCAGCCTTCAGTTAATTTCCCATAGTGTATAGTTTTTATTTATTGTTTGATTATTGAATAATGTGTTTTGAATAATTCTACCTGACTACACTCCTTCCCTTCATATTCCTCACATACTACCCTAAATTTTTCCTCCCGACCTTACATGTTCCTTTTGTCAACTCCCAGAGTCTACTTAACACTCCCAATATGCATGAGTATAGGGCCATGCACTGGAGCATGGACTGCCTACCAGGAGCCATACTTGAAAAAAAATAACATTTAACTGCCCTAGTTAGTTTCAGCTATTACTTTGACACAGTTCAGAATCGTTTAATGGAGTCTCGATTGGACAATTTCCCAAATAAAATTGGTGTATGACTATAAGTGTGAGAGATTATTTGGTTGATGTTTGATACAGAAGAGTGCTGTGGGTAGCTCTATCACTATACGAAACTGGCTTGGGATATATAAGAAAGTTAGCTGAATGTAAGCAGGAGAGTAAATCAGTAAGCAGCATTCCTCCATGGTTGGTACTCCTAGTTCTTGCCTTTAAGATTCTTTCTTGAGTGAGTTCCTGTTCTGACTTCCCTCAATGATGGATTGTGATCAATAGCTGCATGATGAAATAAACAATTTACATATAGGTTGCTTTTGACTGTAGTATTAATCACAGCAAAATGGAAAGAAACTGAAACTCTTATTCCCTCTACTCCAACAAATCTCAATTTCTAGTAGTTTCTCAGGTATGACTGGGACTTCATGGTGCCCCCTACATCTGTGCTGGAATTTTGGTTGGATTGACCATTTGAAAATTCTGTACATGTGTCCACACTCACTGTAAATTCATGTATGCAGCAATTCTGTCATGCATTGAAAACAGTTTTCATAGCATTCTTTGTTAGCCTCTTAAAAGCCTCCTCCCCCTCCATAATTATCACTGAGCTTTGGTTTTGGGGGAATACTATAAATGTCTTATTTAGAACTGTCTTATTCTCTGTAGTCTTACCAGTTTGTGTGTTTGCAGTAATCACCATCTCTTATAAAAAATAAGCTTATCGGATGATGCAAGGGAACTGAACTACTATGTGAGATTCAGATACGTATTGAGAATGCAATTTCATTTAGCACAACACCAGACCCTCAATGAGAACCTACTCTTCTGTATTGAAGACACCTGTGACCAAAAAACATACACACTCCATTGCTTTAGTGAACAGTACCAGACATGAGTTTCATTTTCTGGAAAAAGCTGTAAATCAAATTTGAAAAATATTTGTTACTCCCATGACAGGTATGTTACTATTGCACAAGTGGGCAAACTTTGCCAGATTGGTCATTATTATCCTTGGCAGGGTCCATAGATATGTAAGACGGATGATTGCATTTCTTTCCCAGTAGTATTCATAGCATATTCCAGCACTACAGAAGCTAGCTAGTATGGATGAAGTTTCTAGGTTAGTACCAGATTGGTACCTCCAAAACCTTATGTTTCAGCTATGTGGTATCTTCATCAATGGGGTCTTAATCAAGTTCAGGAAGGTATTAAAGATCAATGTAAATAGCATGAATTATTTTTGGAGTTTATGAGATAGCCATGATCAATAGTTGAAAAGCCATAACTCATACTTTCCTCTATGATATTTGTTTGATAGTCTGATAGTTTGATGACATCTCAGACATACATTATAACTCCAATAGAAGAACTCTATGAGTTATTTTTTTGTTCTCTGAATATTTTATAAAATTGCTGCTTCTTACAGTTTGGATGTTGGTGTAAAGTGTGAAGACACAGTATGAAGACACAGGTAGTGACAATTCATTTTGTACAAAAATTAAGATGGAGGCATGTGTAGCAATATTCAGAACTCTTTAGCATTAGCATGGTGCATATTGTAGCCATAACAAAGTAACTTACGACAACAAGGCAAACATTTCACTTTTAATATTATGATGTCTTAAAATATCAAATAGTGTGATAATAATTAGCATTCCAATAAATTTAAGATTTAAAAGATATGGGTAAAGAAACCTGGGAAACTAACATAGAAGAAAGTTTATTCAGGTACAATGCAAGTTTTAATTAAAGCCATGATTGATAACAATTGCCATCTTGCAATGTGACCTCTTAAAAGATCAGCAACTATTGAATCAACTGAGAAGGTGGTCTCTACTGTTTTCAAATAAAACCTCAAAAAGGATAAATCACGTAAAGACTAAATAATCAGAAGGATGGAATCTAGCAACACTTTGGAAATCTGAATGCAGGAAAGAGTATTAAAGAATGAAGTAAACTTTCTGAAAGAAGCTATGGGGAACATTTGTTTAGGAAGCCATTGTTTCCTTTTGTTAACTTAATCTTTTGCAGAAGTCTTAATTACCTAATCTCATTTAAATTCACAATGGAAATTCTGAGAAAAAAATGAGTTTCTGTGAGAGACACAATGTGAATCAAATAAGCCTACAGACAAGTAGGGGGTAAAAAGTAAGTGAATTAGTTAGGGCATGTGAAAGAAACCTTCCTGAGAAGTAAGAGTGAATGCTTTTATACTCATAAAGTCATTTATAGAAGTTCAATAACTGGAAGAAAATCACACACACACACAAAAAAAACTAAAAGGAAGACCATCGTCACAGTATTTTTCACAATAATGATGAAGACAACAGGGCAGCTATATAATATCTTAATGTGATTTAAACAAAATAATCTTTGAAAATCAGACAAAGCCAAGATCTGTACATCTCCCTTGTCTGAGTTTGCTACTTAATATTTAAAACAAAAACATCTAGAAAAAAGAATGTTAATATCAAAAAGATCATGAAGGAAAACTATGCTGTTAAAGAGTAAAAGGTTTCAACTTTATAAGCTTAAAACATGAATAACATCTTTTTTTAAGTGACATTTTAGCATCTATCTTTAAGTATAGAAAATTCAGTTATTTAGACATCACAACATATTCTCAAGAAACTGAGCAAGTGCAGAAGGCTTAAATAACATTTGAGTAGGATTTATACTATAAAAAATGAGATTTCCTGTAGTGGGGATTGTTAAATCCAAGAATAAGGGATAGAAGGAAGCTGTACTTTCCTTTGAAGGGGTAGAGAATTAAGGTACCTCCCCATCTGTCAGGAAAGTTTAAGGCAGGGTGAATGGATTAGGTGACCTTTCAAAAGTACTTCCATCCCAGAATTTATGATGTCAATATAAACCAGCAGGCCTTGATGGAATCCTGGGAAGAAAACACTACCTCTTATGCTTGATTGTGCTATTTGTTGAATACAGACATAGGCTGGTGCCTTGTTTGAAGCAGTTGTGCGTAATATCATAAGCTTTGAAATAAGGTAGCTTGGATAACAATTATTTGTATCACTGGATTGTTCAGAAAATTAAAGGAGGTAACATATTCCGAATACCCTCCCTGAACTATGTGCACAACACTTAACTCTCAATAAACCTTATTCTTCAGCTGCACAAACTCTTGTAGAGATTGAAGATGTGGACAACACTGACTGGAATTAATGCATTATGAAAAATAAAAATAAAATAGTTATTTCAATTAGGATTGGGCACCCCACAATTACTTATTCTCTAGGGCCAGCTGTAAATTTCTAAATCTCTTTATTGTTGCAAAATAAGCTTCTAAGATAGGATTAAGACTACATGTATCTGTGGCTACAAATATAATAAGTATTTAGAATGCAGTTAGAAACTTTTGATTTAGGAAAATGATACTAAGTGGTTCTATTGTAGGATCTATGACTTCTTCAGCCATTGGTTGTTTGGCTAGGTTTATGCCAGCAGCTGAGAATTTTCACCTTTTGAGTGGGCCTTAATGCTAACTTGACAGCTGCTGTTTACCTCCCAGATAAAAGTATCATCACTGCAGCATTGGCGGTATCTTGCCTGACCAGTGTTGTTTGTTTTCTTGTTTGTAGGCTTTACCAGTGGCTAGGACTACTAACTTATGGCTTTGTTTCTCTCTCTCTAGCTTGCATAGCTCATTCTGATACTAGGAGAGCAAGTCATGACAACACAGGTTTCCGGGCTAATGCTAGCTTGGTTTCATTAAATACTTTGTGTGACCCTTATGTGGTCTTTAGAAATTACAACTCATACTCAAGTTCTGGGCAATCACCAAAGACAATGGCAACCACCTTAATGGGAAGACTTTTTGAGCTCCTGAGCAATAGCTCAAAGGCTATTTCCTGATATCAGGGTCTAGAGTTCTTGGTAGACAGTTATTGGCTATTGGGGTAGCATTATAACTCCATGTGTTGCAACCCTACGGTACTGACAGTCAAGAAGTACAGAGAACATCAGTAAGTTAACCTGTAAAAAGAATAAGACTTTGTGTGTGTGTGTGTGTGTGTGTGTGTGTGTGTGGTGATGCCTCAAGGTATAGTGACAGATATGTACATATATGTATACATGTACATATATATGTGTGTGTTGTGTGTAATAAATGTGTGTATATATATGTATATATATATATAAACTTTATTCTTCAGCTACACAAAACATTGCAGTGCTTGAAAATACTATACACATTGAACCTATGCCCACGTATACATGGGCAACACTAATTGGAATTAGTGGGTTCTGAGAAAAAAAACCACTTGTTTCAGTAGTATTGGGTGCTCACAATAACTTATTCCCTACTTTATGCCTAACTGTAAATTTTTAAAGTATTGCTTCAAAATAAGGTTTTATGACAGGGTTAAAATGATACTTATTTGTGGATATAAGGATAATTATTTAGACTGCAGTTGGAAACTTTTTATATAATAATAGACATACATATATAGTAGGGTACATGTTATAAATACATATGTATATCAACACTAAAATCCATTGATTTTTATACTATACAGGGTTAAATATTCAGTCATTTAATTTAATGTCAAATAAACAAGCATATCACCTTATCAATACATTAGCTTTTATCATTACTGACTGCAAATAAAATGATCTTTTTTGGGGGGAGAGCCTGTCCTGGAACTAACTCTTGTAGACCAGACTGAAATGATCTTTAAACCAAATAACTGCTTTAAAGTAAATTTATTTATGCTTTCCTATGGGTAACACAAAACAAAACAAAGATATAGTTAATTATTCAAGACAAAGACAACTCAGTTACTCCTTTAACATCCCCCTTCTTTATCCTTCGATAATCTGATCTTCATTACAAATTCACAGTTAAACCTAGTACAGGAAGGGGAGCCATATCACTACAACCAAGTAATATTAAGGAAGTGAAAAAATAAAACAAACAAACAAATAAAAAATCTGAGTGTCCCTTTAAAAACTTTCATCTCCAAGGAAAATAAATCTAAACATGAAACATGAAACATCTACTGTACATAACTGTCTATCCCTTGAGGCATCTCTCTCTCTCTCTCTCTCTCTCTCACACACACACACAGTTTTATTTATTCTTTTTACAGGTTAACTTACTGATGTTCTCTGTACCTCTTGACTGTCAGTACTTGCATTTGGGATGGGAACGTAGTTATTTCCTTCTATGCCTAAAGAAATGCGTGGACATTATTTCTCCTTTCCCTCAGGTTATGAATGGAAAAAGGTATATTTTATATGAACAATTTTCTAAAAACCTCTGCCATAAAAACAGAAAGAAGACAAATGAGATGAATTACATTCAAATGATTGAGAATTGTTTAAGAAAATTAATTATTCAGATTGCCTTTGCCAAAGTCTTCTGCTTTTCTTTTCTTCTATGCTCTGACAGTGCTGAAGCATGCATGGGCAGCCCCATACGGAAGTGCTGTTGATCTTGTCCTTATTGGGTTTCATGGTCTAAGTTGATGAGGATGAATGATGAGATCTCTTCAAGAGGGTTCCAATCTCATAGATAGTTGTGAGGGAGTCTTAGTTGGCACAAATGGGTCAGTGGTGATGGTCCTTGACTCAAGCTCATGGTCAAACTTGGAAAGAATCAGAGTCTCTAATTGCTTAATTAATTACAGTGCAATAGACCCTCTTTGGTATCATTTACGTCTGTGCAATCCTCTAGAAGCTCCAGTTTAAGCTTTTGTGGCTAGCTTCTGGCTCCTGTTAGGGGCTTCTGGAGACTTTAGGACATGGAACTTAATGGAAGTTGCAGATGAACCTTGAAAGTTGTAGTTTGATCCCTGTTCCCAGGGACTCTGGTTCTTCTCCTGCCATGATATTAGGAGCTACTACCACAAACTCCCACTAATTTGTGCTCTGCTTTGTCTTCTCAGTCTTAAGGATCAAACAAATCCTTTAATCATTATTCCGACTCCTCAGAACTATATGATGAGAGTTTAAATGAGGACTTTCTTGAAGATTCATGGCTTGTGTTATTCTTATCTTCTGTTTTGCTCACTTATCTGAAACCTATAAGATTATAGGTAAATCATTTATATTCCCAACGACTGTCAATGCAGAGACATACATACTGTGGATGCATATATGAAACATACTAGATTACTTCTGATTCATGTATATTACTTTATTGTTTTAAAAATCTCTATTATAGATTATATCCCATTTTCTATAAATTCTACTTATAATAATGTTTTCACAAATATGAAGTAATCAGAATGATAGAGTATATATACTTTGCTGTTTACATTCAAATTGAGTTAACTAAAACTCATGACTTCTGATTGTGTTCCTTTTGGTCTCAGATATCTGAAGGTTAAAAATTATTCTGAAGAAACAGACATGCATCATCCATGCCTATGCTTCTGTTTTCTGGAACTGGCATGCTCTGTTAACCAACCAGAATTCCCTCTGTTACACACTCATACACTGTTTTGGACACCACTGAATTCAAAATCTGCCTTTCCCCACCCCTCATGGGCCTCTAAATGTTCGAAAGCTAGCGAGATTGAGAAGAAAAATATTTCAGCATGCCCTCTTTTTTTCAGTTCATGGTGTCAGGTGTCATAAAATTGCCTAAACCACACATGGAAATTGATTCATGTAAATACTCCTCTGTTTTATGCAGATATGACCATAGGACAGTAAAAGCAAACCATACAGATTTCATCTTATAGCACACTCACTCAGGAAAAGGGATTTTATATTTCTATATTTTGAATCTCATTGTTTAGTCCTTAGCAAAAGTAAATTTATATTGAGAAGTGTTTAAATTGTAAAATAATGAATGAAGTCTTTAAAATGATATCAGGGCATTTTAGTATAACATATATTTAATTGAGATAGATATAAATTACACCAGTTTCCACTTTCTTTCCTCTAGCCCCTTCCAGCTGCTCTGCAAAAAAACCATTCCTCAGCCCTCCATTCTCAAGCTCAATTCTTTCTCAAGCCTCAGTTCTTTGATTTTTATTGTTACATATATGTATGTATGTGTGCACAGATACACAAACACATGAAACCTGCGGAGTCCAATTTTGTTTGTGGCATGAATATGGTTTCAGGACTAGGCACTAATACCATTCTTTTAATGGATCAAATGCAAATGTAATATATTTATCTACCAATATTTCTTTAAATATTGGCATATCAATTTCAAGAATAATTTCAGATAATCAGAGAAAATGACAGCCAGTTTGGAATACAATGCCCACAGGAGGTATTGTTAAGGTTTAAAATATTGTACAGGGCAAAATTGTGAAGCAAAACAGAAACTGTAAAAAGCATACATTAGTATAATTAGGAAGGACTTCCTGGAAACAAGCATGTTCATTTCTAGCACATCCTTAGGATTCATTTGAAGAAAAACTATAGTTTCACAGCTTATTTGAAAAACCGAGTACCTTGGGGAGAGCAATGCTTTCTTTTACATGAGCATTATTATTTTTGATTCTCTGAAGTAACTGCTAGGTTTACATCTCATTAACTGATTCTCACAGAACCATTAGGGCTGAAGGCCTTACAGAAGCATGTCTGTTTCACAATACTTATTAAAGCAACCCCGTATCTTTATGTAGTGTAACTTTCAATTAGTTTATTAAGGTCAGCCTGACACATTGCAATCAAGAGTGATGTTGCAAACCATACCAGCTTCTAAATAATATCTGGCCAATTTCAAATTTTGTAGTAGGATATAAAATCTAATTGTTGTCTCAGATATCTCTGAAAATGTGCCTTGACTTATTTTACTGCAAACAGGATTAGTAACTCTAAACTGTATACTGTATTTAAATAGCAATTCAATCACATTAATTATATATACTAAGCTGAAAATTTAATTTTTTAGCTAAGATTTCTTGGGAAATCCACTGAACCCTAATGTGCACCAAACTTTGCTTTTTCTGAAGACTCATTCAGTCCTCCTTCTGGCCTATCCTCATTGATGAGGCTAGCTATCCACAGATACCTAGAAACACTTTGTATCTGGAACTTCTAGTGAACAGAATAGTCCGAGACTCAGGTTGATTTACATTATCTTTTCTGTGCTCCATTATGATGTCTCCATTCCCTTCTTCAGGCCAGTAACAACTTTCCTGAGGTGCCCCTCCTCCTACCTCAACTCCATTATTTGGGAATTCTAATACTTGTTGTAGAGTCAGGGTCTTCTGAGTTCTTTCCACCTTGTCTCTCCTGATTAGTCATTGTCTTCCTGCAACCTATTATAATAAGTTCTTCTCCCATAACACCTTTAATTCCCTGAGAATGCTGTCTCTTGAATAGGTCAAGAACCCTTTACCTTGTCCCTGAATTCCCTCTCAGTTTGTTCTCCTAAGCCTTCTTTATACATTCCTGGCAGTCACTGATGTGCAGAAACACTCTCTAGAAGAACTCATAGCCACAGAGTTTTCCAAAGGTCCACAGAAGCATATAGCACCCCAGGGACAGAGTATCAACACAACAAAGATCAGAGAAGATATAAACACTTAGAATCACCTCAATAACCATAACTCCAGAAGCCAAGACAGCACAAAAACAAATGAGAAGTGCATTATACCTGTAGCACTAAAGAAGGACCTCAAAATGGGCACTATGAATATGCTCAACAAACCAACAAACTTATAGACGATATGAATAAACAACTAAAATAAGTAAAACACAAACAGTGGATTGGAATAGTGAAAACATTTCAACACATGGGAGTAGAACTCAAAAAAAATAGAATAACTGCAGGGAGGGGAGCAGAGAAAAATGTAGAGCTCAACAAAAATGAATAAAAGGTAGAATAACTATCAAAATACTGAGGTAGACCTTAAAATGAAAAATTAGCAAATAAAACACAAAACTCCGAAGCAAACCATTGAAGAAAGAATCCCAGGCGTTGAAAACAAGTTAGAAGGAATGAACACCTCAATCAAAGTAAATGTTAAATCTAAAACATATTGAAGAACAAAATATCCAAAACACCGGTTACTATGACGTGGCCAAATATAAAGGAAAAGAAGAAAGAGAAGAAACCAATGTCAAAGGAATAGAAAATATTTTCAACAAAAATCACAGAAGAAATCTTTATAAATTTAAAGAACAAGTCCAGAAAAATATAAGAATCATAGGGAATATCAAATTCAAAGGACCAGAAAAGAAATAAAAAAAATCATAACACTAAACCTAAGGAAACAAGACCAAGTAACATGAAAAGGGAAACTCATTAGAATAATACCTTCTTTCTCAGGGAGATTAGAAGAGTCAGAAGTCCCTAGAAAGACATTCTACAAAAACGAAGAGTCCCAGGATACCAGCACAGACTATAAGACCCAGCAAAACTACCAAGAATAGATGGAGAAAGATAAATTTTGTTGATAAAACAAATTAAGGCAGTATCTAGCTACCAATCTAACTACAGTAGTCACTAGAAAAAATTTCAACCTGAGGTTAATGAAATCTGACAAAAGATGAGGAATAAATAATTCAGATCATCAAATCAAAAGACGGGGAATAACACACACCACAACAGCAAAATAACAGGGATCAACAAATACTGCTCATTGATAAATTTCAATGTCAATTGTCTCAATTTCCCAATAAAAAGACATAGAATGACAGATTAGATTTGGTAACAAGATCTATTCCTCTGCTGCGTCCAAGAACACCTTAACAACATATTTTACTACCAATGGTAGTAAGTTACCATCTCCAAGTGAAAGATAAACAAAATAATTTTTAAAAAATGGGATAAAGAAGAAAAAAGGTATAGCCATTTTAACATCTGATCATATAGACCTAAAATCTAAAATATTCAGAAAATTAGGACAATATCCTACATAATCATAAAAAATCAACTAAGAGGATATTGCAATTCTATATATTTATACATCAAACACAAGATATCAAGGGTCATAAAAAAACTACTACTGCTAAAATCACATATTGACTCCCACAAAATGATAGTGGGTGACTTTAATACCTTACTCTCAACAATAGAGAGGTCATTCAAGCAAACAAAAATAAATAAAAAGAAAAAAATCTACGGATAGATAGCATCATTATTCAAGATATTTACAGAACATTTCACCTAAACAGAAAGAATATAATTTTTTCATAGACTATGTAATTGAAAGCAAAGCAATCTCAACAGATACAAGAATTTGAAATAACACCTTTCATCTTATCCAAATACCACAGATTAAAGCAGGGTATCAGCTATTATGTTTTGAATAAAAATAACTATCACAGGTTCATAAATTTGAATGACTGTTCAAAAGGGAGTGACACTATTTGAAAGGATCAGGAAGTATGGCCTTGTCAAAGGAAATGTGTCATTGTGAGTGGGCTTTGAAGTTTCAAAAGGCCAATTTAGGAACAAGGGCTCTCTCTCTTCCTCTTGCCCATGGATCTGGATGCTGAACTACCACCTACTTCTCCAGCACATTTCTGCCTGTTTTATGCCATACTTCCTATCATGATGATAATGAAATAAACCTCTGAAACTATAATCATTCACCAAATATATGATTTCTTTTAAAAGAGTTGCACTGATCATGGTGTCTCTTCACAGCAATAGAACACTGTCTAAGATATCAAAAACAGCAAATATAACAGAAAGTATTAAAATCATACAAACAGCAAAACAGACTACTAAATGAAAAGTATGTCAAGACAGAAATTAAGAAGGTAATTGTTAAAATTTTGGAATGGAATAAAAATGATATTAGCATATCCCAAACTTATGGGACACAATGAAGGCAGTTCTCAGAGAAAGTTCGTAGCACTAAGTTACTTCCAGGAACAAAAAGAATAAGGATATCTGTTGGCAAATTAATGGCACACCCAAAAAATTTAGAACTGAAAGAATAAATAACAACCAAAAAGAATAGATGACAAGAGATAATCACCTGGGGGATGAATTCAATTCAATAGATGCAAAAATATGAAACGAATCACTGAAATGAAAAGTTGTTTCTTTGAGAAAATCAATAAGGTGGATAAGCCCTTACCAAAATTAACTAAAAACAGATAGAGGGCATCTAAATTAATAAAACTGCAATCAAAATAAGGGATTCATAGCACACACTAAGAGAATACAAAGAATATTAAGAGTATACTTTAAAAATATATAATCACCAAACTGGAAAAACATAAAAGGAATGAATAATTTTTTGATATATAAAACTATCAAACTTAAGTCAATATCACATAAGCAATTTAAGCAGAACCATAACTCCTAAAGAAATAGAAGCAATAAGTAAAAGTTTCCCTATCAGAAAAACCCAAGGCAAGATGGATTCAGTGAAGAACTCTACCAGACGTTCAAATAAAGATTATCACTATTATATTTCAATACTTTTTGTAAAATAGAAAACAAAGGGATCTTGCTTTTCTACAAATACAAATCTATCCTGATACCCAAGTCACACAAGAACCTAACAAAAGTAATTACAGACCAATTTCCCTTATGAAGAGAGATAAATTCTTCATAAAATACTTACTTGCAGAACAAATTCTAAGACACATTAAACATTATTTACCATGGACAAGTAGGCATCATCTATTAATGAAGGGATGCTTTACATATGGAAATTAATAAAAAATACTCTACCACATAAACAGGCTGAAAGCGAAAAATGACATGACTATATCATTAATGTATAAATGTCCTTTGAAAAAAATTCCAGCATCCACTAGTGTTAAAAGTACTGGAGATAGTGGGGATAAATGGGGCATATTTCAGCATAATAAAAGCGATTTACAGCAAGTCCACAGTCAATATCAGTCAAAGCAGAGAGAAACTCAAAAATGTCTACTAAAATTAGGAACAACAACCCAGAATAATAAAAGAATTTGCAGAAGTATTGCCAAACCTAATCTTAAATTTTACTACAGCGCTATGGTAATAAAAACAAAGTGGTATTGGCATAAAACATGTACAATGGTCAATGGAATCAAATCAAAGACATAGACATAAGTCCAAACCCCTAAGGACATCTGATTTTTGACACAGAAGCAGAAATACAGACTAAAAAGATAAAGTATCTTCAATAAATGGGGTTGGTCAGACTTGATGGTGCTATGTAGAAGAATGAAAACAGATTAATATTTATTACCCTGCACAAAACTCAAATCCATATGGATCAATAGTTTAAATATAAAAGCAGACACCTTGAATATGACAGAGGAGAAAGTGAACTCATTTAACTTATTGACATAGAAAAAGATTTTCTGAACAGGACTATGATAGAGCAGACATTAACAACAACAATTATTAAATATGAGCCCAGAAAATTGAAAATGTTCTGTATGGTAGAGGATATCATTGTTCAGACAAATTAGCAGCCTACAAAATGAAAAAAAATTACCAACTATGCATCTGATAAAGGGCTAATATCTAAATATGTAAAGAACTAAAAGTGATGCTTATCAAGAAAACAAATAACTCAATCAAAAATGGAGTAGAGGAATAAACAGAATTTTCAAAAGAGGAAACTCAAATACCAAAGAAACACTTAAAGGAACGTTCAGCATTCTTAAGATCATGGAATGGAAAACAAAACTACTCTAAGATTTCAACTTTCACCAGTCACAATGGTCAAGCTCTATAAACCAGACCAGTTCATGCTGGTCAGAATATGGGGAAAGGAGAACACTTGTCCATTGCTGGTCAGAGGGCAAACTTGTACAGCTACAAGAGCAGCTTGTCAGTGTCAGGAAACCGGAAATAGACCTTGCTCAAGATCCAGTTATTCCACTCCTAATCATATTCCCCCAAGGATCTGACATCCTGTTACAAAGATACTTCTCAACAATGTTCATTGCTAATCTATTGATAATAAACCAGATTGGAAACAACCTAGATGTCCTTCAAGAAAAAAATGAATGGTGAAAATGTGGTTCACTGATAACAATGAAATTTTATTCTGCAGTTAAAAAAAAAGAGCACATCATGAATTTGCAAGTAAGTGGATGGAATTAGAAAGAATATTGTGAGTGAAGCAGTCCAAATCTACTCAATAAGAAAAATATGCTATGTGTCCTCTTATTTGTCTGTGTTAGGTCTGTAGCAATTTATAGGCATGCCACTATCCAAATAATTAGATATGCTAGGTGGGACTTGGGTCAGGGCGATCTCCCAAGGAAGAGCAAATGATATACATAGTTACAGAGTGATGGGGGAGCATGGGGAGGGAGGCTTAAATACAGATGGGAAAATAAGAGGTGGGGTAAGGCAAGGAATGCAAAAATAGGCAATTAACACTAAGGACATTTGCAGGGTCATATGAAAACCTACTAGAGTAGAAGCTTCCTAGTGTATACATATACATGCATTGATTTTTTAAAATCTTTAAGTACCTATAGATTCAGTATAAATAGCAATAAATAGCAAAACCACCCTTCCCCCCAAAAAATGCTTAGATTTAAACAGCAAGAATTTTCTCTTGAAAACTGTGTATAAGATTCAGTGATTCAGATGTATTAGGAAAATATTTATCAAAATTCCAATCTCACAACAAGAACAACAAAAAAAATAAGTAAAACATTAATCATGATGCATTCTGAAAGATTAAGAGTATATAGAATCAGACTGTGGGGGAAGTATTGACCTAACACAGCTTCAGAACTACTCTGAGAAGTCCACAATGCTAGTCTATGAGTCCTCAACTGATATCCAATACCTTCAAGTTCCTGTCACCCTGCATAAACACTCATTTGAAATTTTTTCAACTATATCATAAAACTAGTCATCAAACATCCTGTAACCTATATGAGTAACAACGTAGGAAGAGGGGAGAATACAAATGGAATTTGGCTTTATTCTGTAGAGTACAAGTAATCATATTTGATGCAAGTATTAACAGAACTATGCAATGTTCAATGAGTATTCATTTATAATAATGCACTTCTAGATTTTACAAAGCCAAAGAAAAATCCAAATGGTTCACAATAAATGTCCCTAATTTAAAATGGAGTGTTTATATAACTGATACATTTGAGTATATGTATCTGTGTACGTACATAAGAACGCAATTGGGATCTTCTACTTAAAGGAAATATGAGATACGTATATAAGATAGTAAATAGTCAAACACATGTGAGTAGAATCTGGTAGCACTCCCTTCAATAGCCATTTGATTATATAACACAGACACTGCTAGGTTAATGATCTGAAAAGATTTTGAACAGAATGTATGAAATTAGGTACAAGGAGATAATTGGGCAAATCGTTGTTAATTCTGTAGGCTTTGGTTGGTGAGCTAGAGTGCTTAATCCTAGAAGTAAGGTTAAGGAGTAAGAGAACATTCTGCAGAAATTTGTGAATCTAGCTTCAGCTTACCCCAACCCTTTTTTTTAAATTAAGGATATATTTGTTTCCTAGCTGCAAGTCTCAGCAGGCTTCATGGAAGATAACAACACAGAGAATTTAAATACCACTTGAATTTTAAATGTAAAATCTTCAACATGGAGATTTAAATAATATGACTTCATCAAAGAAAGAACAGAAGGTATAAGGTAATTAAATTAGAAGCTTCATTAACAAAAGATAATAAAAAACAGACACAGACATAGTTATCATACTATGCTAGATTAGAGAAATTAAGACTGGATTAAGAAATTTTTCAGAATGTTGTAAACTAAAGAGAAAATTGAGAACTAAAAATTATAGTGATAAAATTAATATGTAGAATTTTCCTAACATGTGACACAAAGTAATAGATAATAGTAATTATGAAAGGCAAAGAAAAAATATGACCAGAGGCTCTTTATCTAGAAGGAACCTAAAGCATTCTTCCCTGTGGGGTACCTTTCATCATTCCTGAAGGTGCCTTGTGAGCTTCCACAGGAAGGAAGGAAGCAACAGTCCTACTCAGATATGACACCTGCAAATTTCAAAAAACACCAGCATGATACACAATTCTAAGGTTGCAGCATGCATACATTGACGGTAAGCAGGAGCTTCTAATTGTACTCGAGACCTGATCAACAGGAGGGAAGGTATGCTTGGTACTGGACATCTAACCAACTACCCATTGCCAATGATGTCTTGATTATTGGAGGAGATCCGTCTGTGGCCAATTGCTAAACCCAGCAAAATCCTTAACTGCTCTAAATATTTGCCTTTAAAGCCAAAGATAAGAAAACTTTTGTTTTTACAACATAAGGAGACCATTTCGGAAAACCACAACCAATCAAAATGCAGAGTTGTCAAGTGCAATCCCAGTAGATATATCTTCGGTGCAATTCTTGTACCTTAGATCAAGGACCATTGTGGAAAAGAAGGCAGATAAATTATAACATCCAGAGGATCATGGTGTTTTCTCTGAGACTGTGTCCCCTAAAAATGTCAAAGATTATACCCATAAATTCTAACCAACACGACTGCCTAAATATAAACTGATCGGTGACAACAGTAGGCACGTTTAAGTGCATAGGGAAAAGCCCCCAAAGCCTCAATTTTACACACACAAAAATACTATAGACAACTAAAGGAATGGCGAGATGAGGAGAAATAGTCTTTCCCAGAAAAAAAAGAAGCACACCATTTGATTATCCAGTGACAGATGGTAAACCCTGAAACACACATAAAAGAAACATCCAACATGAGCATGTTGTGCTTATGTGTTAAAGACTATGTATGTGTGTGTGCACGTGTGTTTGTGTGTATGATAACAATGAGAAAACATGCCATGGATTTTGAAAAGAGATAGGGAATACAGAAGAATTTTGAGGAAACAAAGGGGAAATAATTTGAATATATTGTTAAAGAGAAAGGATAATAAAACTAAAACACAGTAGTTCAAATTGTAGGAAGCAACATAGTAGATAAGAAATATTGTAAATAAGAATTGTATCACAATTAAGAAAAATGCAGTAAAGCAGGAGTAATGTTTTTCATCAAAGAAAAATTGACAAGTTTTAAAATATCAAGCTATTCATTTATAAACCACGAAGAATCACCCAGCAGGGAAAAAATCCATTATCTACTTCACAGTAAAATAATAGGATATCTGTGGATGAGGAAGTTATTACAAATAGTCTACTATGCTTTTCTAAAAGGCAACAAAATAACTGAAAGTTGAATTTCACCAGAAAGAAAAACGAAAAAGAACAAAGAATGTAGGGAATTATTTGGCAAAGGACAGAGGAGAATAGCTGCCAATCAGGCAACTCCATCCAACAAAAGCCGGTTGAGACTCTGAATCGAGGCAGAGGAACTTTCAAGCTGAGCATAATTACTCACAACTGTAAGTCTTCCTCAGGCACGTAGAGGTAGGAGAGCTGTGCATTCTGAGCCTCCCAGGGATACCTTGAGTATAAGATTGGGCTGAGCCTCATAGTGAGACACTATCATAAAATACCAAGAAGTGACAAATTATCTCAAATGCTGAATTTTTACTTTCCATCTTCAAGACACAGCACAATAAATAAATTAAGAAGTAAACTTTGGAAACAACTGAATGACCATTACAGGGAGACTAATATGAAATAATTTATGCTAACATATCAGGAACAAAGACGAAACAGACTTTTTTTCCAGAATCAAATGATCTTATGGAAAATGGAGAAAAACATAGAATTAACTACAACAGTAAAAATCAAATATGATGAGAACAATGATGAGATTCTGCTTGCTAAAGTTTTAAAATATTTATTCAGTTGATCAAGAATGAAAAATATCCTAATTTATCGACAGACCAGTGACATTATGCCAACTGTATATAATAAGTCTGTTAAGCGTCCAAGGTGTTGCAGGTTCTCCATCTAAATGATCCCAAGGTGGCTGAATCTTATGTCTGGGTTTTGTCCTTTCTTTATTCCTGTATCAAACCAAATCTGGTTTCTGGGGTCAAAGCCATGAAAGGATAGCTGTTTTTGTTGTTGTTTGTTTGTTTGTTTTTTGTTGTTTTGTTTTGTTTTTAGTGAGATGAATGAGAAAATCCAGTTCATGCACTAGGGATAAATCCTGGTCCCACTGTCAGTGGCCCCATAGATTGCCCATGCCACCAAAATAAATAAATAAGACCACATTCAGAGGGCCTAATTCCATCCTATGAAAGTTTCCCAGCTTTCAGTCTAGAGTCAGTGAGCTCCTACTAGCTGTCCCTATGGATTTCCCCATCATGATTTTGACCTATTTGCTCATATAATCCCTCCTCTCTCTGCAGCTGAACAGCTGAACTCCGGGAGCTCTGTCCAGTACTGAGCTGTGAATCTCTGCATCTGCCTCCATCCTTTACTAGATAAAGGTTCTGTGATGACAAGCAGGGTAGTCACTAATCTGATTACAGGGGAAGGCCATTTCAGACACCTTCTCCTGTGGTGCTAGGTCTTAGCTGGGGTCATCATTGTGGATTTCTGGGAATTAACCCTAACACCAGGTTTCTCCCTAACAAAGTGAGAGCTCCCTCTATCAAGATAGATCCTTCCTTTCTCTCCCTCTTTGTCCTTCACCAAACTCAATTATCCTGTTCCCTCCTATTCTTCTCTCTGTCCCCTCTACCTCTCCTTCTTCCCACCCCCACTCTCCCTTCCAGTTTACTAAGGAGATCTTATCTATTTCTGCTTCCCAGGGCCATCCAGAGCATAAGGTTTATAAGCATTCCCTTCCATTGGACAATTTTAACTTTCTTCTGAAAATTACAGAAAAAGAAGTCTAATAAACTCTAGGCTTACTTGAGAGTGCTTATAAAATAACTTTTCCTTATGAAACTAAACTAATACTTAATAATTTTTGAAAAGTTCTCAGTAACTATTGCTGTAATATTCTAAAGGGAATAAAAAATATTTTCTCTTTTCCACATATTTTAGCAAATTGTGAACTTATTAACTTCAAAAGTCTTCTGACACAGAAAAATTTGTAATGAAAAATTACAGAAGTCAAAATGTACTCTAATTTTATTTTCTCTGCAATTTACAAAGTAGCTTTCCATTATTAAAGACACATTAATTCCATCAAATATCAAGAATCATTGTTTTTTTATTTTATGGATATTTTTTAATAAGTCTAATAACTCAAAATGAGACAATGAAGGTAAAAGTGTAATAGTTAAAAATCTGTTTAATTAAATTTAAGTCATCTATAAAGCAAACAAAAATATTTAATAAAAATGTCTTTCTATTCTTGAAGTCAACATAAAGATATTTATTTTAAGGGACAAATTAGTATATTTTATTTTGTTTTGTTTTGTTTTTTGATACAGGGTTTGTCTTTGTAACAGCCATAGCTATCCTGGAACTAGCTCTTGTATACCAGGCTGGCCTCAAACTCACAAAGATCCACCTGCCTCTGCCTTCTGAATAGTGGATTAAAGCCATATGCCACCACCGCCCAGGTACAAATTAGTATTTTTTTCATTTCTGTTTAAAATACTTTTTCTATTTTTTGTTAAAAAAAGATTTTTTATGCAACATAGATTTACAGTTTCCCCTCCCCCAACACCCTCAAGATCCCCCACCTCCCTTCTCATCTAAATCCACACTTTTCCCCCCTCTCTGATTCGAATATCTAAAGAATAATAATCAAGTCAAATAAATAAAATGAGATAAAACAAAAAAACTGTAATGATACATATAGATGCAGAGATTCAGTCACTTATATATATATAGGAATCCCATTTAAAAAAAGCCATAATATACATGGCAAAGGAACTGTAAGGTTAAAAAAGCAAAAAAAAAAAGAAAAAAAGAAAAAAATTCATGATATAGCACATTGAGTTCTTTGGTTTGTCCACCAAATTTCATGCATGAGGCCTGCCCCTAATAGTGGTTTGTATCCCCAATGAGACTTTGCTAGAGAAAACTCATGTTCATTTGGAAGTGGTTATTAATTGAAGATAGCTTCTGGCTCAGAGATGAAAGCTTGTGTCCACTTCTCTCAGTGCTCACGACCACATCTGGACCAGATCTATGCAGGTCCTGTGAATGCTGCCACAGTTTCTGTGAGTTTATATGTGTATCAGTCCTGTTGTGTTGGTTGTGTGTGAGTGTGTGTGTGTGTGTGTGTGTGTGTCTTCCATCTCCACTGGCTCTTAGAATCTCTATGCCTCCACTTCTGCAGAATTCTTTGAGTCTGTGGAAAGGGAGTTAATGAAGATATATTCCATTTAGAACTGAGTATTCCAAGGTGTCTCACTCTCTGCACACTGTCCTTCTGTGGATCTCTGTGTTCTCATTAAGTGCAGGAGGAAGCTTCTCTGCTGATGGCTGAGCAAGATACTGAACTATGAGTACAGAAGAGTGTCATACAGAATCACTTCATTGCTACATTCCTGTAGCAGAACAGTAGTACTTGGTTTTCCCATAGATTCTTGTCCTGTCTGCTCTCAGGTTCTTGGCCAGGATAGCAGTGTATGACAAGAATTCCATCTCATGGAATGGCGCTTAAACCTCATCAGAGAGTAATCGGTTACTTCCAAAAGCTTTGTCTTACTATTGCAATGGCACATCTTGCAATAGGTCATTATAGATCACAGACTTTGTAACTGGTTAGTATTTACCTTTCTCCTCTGGTGCCATGCAGAATATGTTCCAGTACCTTGAACAGGACTCAGTAGTGACGAAGGCTCTATGTTGGCACTGGATTGAGCTCTCCATGTTCAATGAGTTGTATAGGTATTGCCTTCAGAAATAAAACCTCGCCATCCATTTGAGGAGAGCA
The DNA here is from genome assembly GCA_001685095.1 of Ellobius talpinus. Taxonomy (NCBI): domain Eukaryota; kingdom Metazoa; phylum Chordata; class Mammalia; order Rodentia; family Cricetidae; genus Ellobius; species Ellobius talpinus. The sequence goes on along the minus strand of LOJH01005574.1, from coordinate 6,040 downwards.
AGCAATAGCCCACACAATAGCTTGGTTTGTTTGGAGGCTTTTCAGAGTCCCTTTGGTCAATAACTCAATGTGATTTAACCTCTTTGCTGTACAGGAAACCACTTGCCATCATGAGAGGTATCCAGTTGGTGTTCTGTTTCCCCCATTATTTGAAAATTCATTTAGATTTCTTTCATATATATAATTCTGCTGTATGAAGTTGCCATCCAATCCTAAATGACCATTAGTTTTGAGAGGAGAGGTCAAGGAATTGAAAGTAGGTACATTGTTTGCTTCACACCCAATTCTGCAGATCTCTGAGTCTGTTCATGGCCAGGAGCTCATTGTAGCTACCAAGAGTCAGTATTTCGCCTTTAAAATGCCTCTCCAATATACGCAAATTGTTATTTGTTTGCAATCTTTTCTCTCTCTAAAACATCTGACTTTGAGTGACTGCAAACTTATTTAGTCCCTGAACTTGAATGGCAGTGAACGCTTCAAATACTCTTTTCATACGCCAGGCCTCTTCAGGAAGGAAGGCTAGATTCTCTGCTGATTCCAATAAACATGTTTTCTATGCAGATGCCATTTTCAGTCACTGAAATGCATGACAAGTGCTGAATAAATAGTACCTAAAGATAAAACGTGTGCATTTGTTCAATGTATACAACATTCTTCAACCTCTAATACTGTTATGGTTCTTGAACATGTTTATATACAAACGAAGCATACTCAGTCAATCTCAGAAAACTGTTTATTCAACCTCAAAAGCTTGACTGCAACCAGTAAAAGAAAGGTAATTTATAATAAATAGTGAATCTCCATTCTGACACTTCTATTCATCCCATCGTATTAGACTTTCCTTTTTCATTTTACTCCTTAAAGTGGAGTTATATAAAGGTATGCACATTTTAAAACTCTTCACAGACAATAGCTTTAAAATAGTCATAGTTCAACAAGCAGCAAGAGAGTTTTAAGATATTTCCTATAGTTTAGGGAAGTCAGCCAGGAGGTGATTAACATTTAATGTGACAGATTCGTATCTGTTTACTATGAAATAGTGTTTTAAACAGAGCTTTTGTTTCAGTTCACTTTGTTAAAAAAATTCCACTATTGTAACAGAAAGTAAAAACTGTAATGGAGATTAATATACGTCACTTTTTGAAAACTTTGTGCATTTTTTTATTGAACACTTGGCATTGTGGATATCAAGAGGTTTTTCATCAGATTTGTTTAAAGTAGCATTGCTGTTTCCAACAAAACTGAACAGAGATGTATTAGTCTGAACACTATTGTCTGTATATAGTGCATATAGTCATTGTACTTATTGTATATAGTTTGCTTATATTAGTTATAGCCTTCTTTTTTTATTTTAGAACAAAAGGAGAAATGTAGTGGCATTCCAAATTTATTTTAGTACATAAAGACTGCCTGAAGATCTAGAGTAAAACCGTCTCACTGGTCACCCTCGCAGACCTGGCTATGGTAACCCACGCCTTTATTCCCAGCAGCCACAATGACACAGACGTTTAAATCGAGTACCCAGCCTAGTGCCCATAGATATCGGGGGGGGGACGCCTTTGATCCCAGCTCTAGAGAGGAATACAAGATGGGGTGAGACAGCTCTCAGACACAGTCTCCTTCTGAGATTCCAGAAGTCAGGTTTGCCATTTCAGACTAAGGTCAAGGTAAGAGCCAGTGGCCAGTTTTTTTGCTTTTCACATTTTCAAATAAACCCCAATTTCTGACCCTGAATTTTTATCAATTGTGTTTCAGAACACACTTTATAAAACAGTAGATTTAGAAATAAACTCTCATATTCATCTTCATATCTTTCTGTTTCTTTCTTCTGAGTTTCATGCCTCAATGCTAAATTTCTATAAACCAATGCCTACTTTAAAACAATTTATGGAAAATTACCTTGGGAAAGGCCAACTGATTTTTTTAATTTGTACTTTTTATGAATTGAATCTGATACATTATGAAAAGCAACTGGATTCTTATCACCCTATGATCTCCTCATAACTACCCAGGTTAAAGCACTTTCTGCCCAACTTTATTGCTAAAATTCCATCCCATAGTTCTTAGTGAATAATTAGGTAATTACACTGTGTTTAGACTCTGTTGCTAGTAATACTGTCCAAGGAAATTAATTTCCTCGACATGTTTGTTTTTGATGTTTCAGTTTTCTTTATGAAAAATGAAGCTAATTTCATCGCACTTGAAATTCAAGTACTAAGTTCAGGCTCAAGGCTGGCAATAAAAGGGCAGAATGAAAACCATACAAAATTATTTTTAAAACATATTTCTAGTGCCCATTTCAGAATCTCAGAGATAGCAAACCTGTTTTGTCCCTGCTTTTAAAATAGTGGCTAAACACCATTTTGTTAATTAACAACTATCTTAAAAAATGTTCTGATTAATAGTTTTTCAAAGTTAGTAAAAGTTAATTTTGTTTAAATCTATTTTGGAAATTATTTTCAAATCTACTGTAAATTTTCATAATTATTTTTTCTGATTCTTTGTAACTACAGAAAAGAACAATAAATGAATTTCTAAATCTTTTAGATCTTATCAAGATTTCATTTCTTTCCAGTGAACATGCAGTGTAAGGCTCTCCCTATGTGTCAACTACCTTAGGACATATTAATAGACAAGAAACTGAAGGAAGAGGAACACTCTGTAATCAAACTTTGATTGTTTCCATTGAGAAGTGATGCTTGTAAAATGATAATTATTTAATACATGTCACACATACTTCATAATCTCTAAATCATTATTTCTAGTGATTGATAATTAACATACTTTATTGAACTTCAGATGACCAATGGACAATATCAGGGAATAAAGAGTCTATCATCTCATCCATTTAGACATCATGATGAACGCAGAGTACAACATGAATACATGAGAACAATAACACTATGCTTAGAAGCAAGCTAAGCAAATCAAGGAAGCAAACATTAACATTAGGTCGGAAAAGGGTGAGGATGTGGCCTTTGCAATACTTAACTCACCATTGAAATGGTGATTAGCAATTAGTTTTGTGACAATGTATCAATAGTTGCTCATGTCAGTTCTTCGCAGGATAATAATAAGAACTACCATGGAGAGGAGGGGAAAAGAAGTGGGAGGAGAAACAGGGGAGAGGTGAAGGAAACTAAGGAATCATATATTGCTTCTTAAGGTTACTCATGAAGCATGCATACAATGTTCATGTATTCATCCTGTTAAAGGCCCTTCCTCCTCAAAAGTTCCAAGAATGTAAAGGATTGTTGTAAAATAAATTGTCATGTTCATAGGGGAAAAAATACAAAGTGCATATGCAGCGTAGCTTAACATAAAGTGCACCATCTGGTGCTTGCTTTTTATTTGGCAATCATCTATGATAACATATTACAACAGATTTTATCTATTAATTACTAAGCAGCAAAAGTGAGTCTACTCTCAGGTGCAACAGGAACACATAAAATATCGACATTAATAAGACAGTGTCCCTTAAGGAATGAAAGCTGACTGCAACCTCATGTCTTTTTCTGATAGTGTCACCACTCCTACAACAATTCACAAATGAAGTTCAAAACTTCTTTACTGCTTCTATTGCCAATGCTTAATTTGTAGAGGACAGTAAAGTCATTCGTATATGATATAAATACATAGTCAAATATTTTTAAAATATATATACCATGTAGCTCATTCATGCAAATTCAAATAGTTCATCTATGTCTTTAGAAAACATCAAAGTATTGAGTAGATATTTGAAATGTTCATCTTTTTCCTGTCATTTAAAATTAAAATCTAAATACAAAAGTATAAAATGTGAAGAATATGATGACGGATCACATTAAGATAGACGTCCCAAAGTCCACTCATTCAGAGGGAGAGATTTAAATAATTGTTTTGATCAACTAAGCTTCAAGTTCTCCAAGTA
>LOJH01005573.1:0-33903 GCA_001685095.1 Ellobius talpinus | reverse complement strand
CCTCTGGAAGAACAGTCAGTGCTCTTAACCTCTGAGCCACCTCTCCAGCCCCAGTATGTGAGTTTCTATGGCCAGTGTTTCAGGATTTTCTAGCCAAAGAATTGCCTGGGAGATAATTCTGTAAAGAATACTGCTGCGTGGAGGTAACCCCTTCACACGTACAAATGATTTAAGCACATCTGACAGTACTATGGTGTGCTTCAGAACCTGCCAACTTGGCAGCATGACCCACGTCCTGGCATCGTCAGTGGCACCAGCAGCACCAGGGCTGTATTAGGAATGATGGAGCTGTGATTAAAATCTCATTTTAACAGAATTCTCACATGATTATCAAAATTAAAATGTGACATCTGAAAAAAAAGAAAAGAAAGCTACTCCTACTTTTAAGAGAGAGACTATTGAAAAATGTCATTTAAGAAATAAACTTGTCACATTGGGATAGTTAAACAGCGAACTGTTGCAAAGATGTTATAGCGGGTTCGGTGTGGCATCACACCACTTGTCCTGCTGACATGAGTCAGGACGTGCCTGTGGTAACTGATGAACTGGGATCAATATATCATCATTACCTGAAATTCATGTTCTGAAAGTACCTTTTGTTTTCATTTGCGTCTCTTGTGGTCCCTGGATGACACCCGGAATGCCAGTAACAGCCATCATTTAGGCTGCTGTACACTCGACATTTTCTAGAGACTTTCTGTCTTTGAATGAACTTATCAGTTTTGACAGGCGCTGTTCTGGGTTTTGGTAGACTGTCCCTTAATTTGGGATTGTCTGGCAAGTGCCTTTATGATGTGCAGTTTGTAAATGTGTCGATCTGTGGAGGCACCAAAGAACACTGTCCAAGAATAACAAATTTGCACTCAGGCTTCTTAAGCCTGAACCATGTTTCTGCCACCTGCAAAGTGTGTGTACTTCAGCAAGACTCGTAAGTTCTCCAAGCCTCAGGGAGAGAAAAAGTCCATTATAGCATCCAACTTCATTAAGATAATTTGTGCAGAAATTGACAGAGCATGGCACAGGTAAAGGCCTTATATATAAGTTGCCATTATTGTTATTTTTAATCATTGTTTTGAAAATAAGAACCAGGTCTGCCATTTAAGTAGCTCATGGTCCAGTGTGGGAGACAGCTGTGTAATTTGTAATTATAAAAATAGCATGTTAATTATCACATTTATGTTGATATTCCTGGGTCTTGGGGATGGCCCAGTTGTTAAAATGTCTGCAGTATATGCATGAGGACCTGATTTCAAATCCCCAGCACCCACATAAAAACTATGTGATGTCATGCACTTGTGACTTTACCACTGGAGGTACAAAGATGGGCTTTCCTGCACCCTTGGTGCTCACTGGCCAACAGGCAATCCAAATCAATCAGCTCCAGCTTCAGTGAGATACACTGTCTCAAAAATTAAAGTGGTTTCCTCTGGCTTCCACAATACACATTTGCATACATGTATTATTGAATATGCATACATGCATATTCAAAGGCACACACTTACATGAATATGTACATGTCATATACCACACATGCACGGAAATACTTGTTCCAAATTTGGTTCGACGTTTAGACAGCCAGGTAGTTTTGGAGATGAATTTTGCCCTGATGGTTGGGGTATCAGTTATAAGTGGATGATGTGGTTAGAGGACAGTTGGCTGAATATGCTGTTTGCAAGTAGGTGAAAGATGGGATGCCATGGGTGGCCGAGAAAAGAGTTTATTGTGAGTGCTTTGAAGGAAGATGTGCAGATGACCTGTGGAAGAAAGCTCTTGGAACACGCTGTGTTCGGCCTTATGTCAGCCCTTTGGAGAGCACGTTATAAATTACAAGCTAATTTTTCCATAGTCTCAGACCTACTTCATTCAGATATCAAGTCAATGCAAGTAGTAGGCTATAAACAGATTTCGGATTATTTTTGAAGGAAATAGCAAAAGAAAAGATGAGAGATTAAGTAAGGAAAAAGAATAAGAGGCAATTTGTTTCATGCAGGACCTACCTTTAGATACAGAGAATAATAACAAACTCTGATTCCTGTGTAAGTCAGAAAACGAGTTCTGGGCCCATTCTGAGACTTTCAGAGAACCAAAGCAGAAGCTTCTCTATGAGAAGGATTTATCATCTTTATGATTGTTATCATCATTTGGGCATATTTTACTTATTGATATGATATGAACCTTGCCTTTTCACAGCCATCTTTGATTTAATTTTCTCTGGACCTGGACATTTAGCTCCAGTGACTCTGTTTTCTGAATCACACTGTAATTTTCTTGACCTATATGTTTCTAGAACTTTCCACAAAATGAGTAAAGGTTGAGTCATTCTGTCTGTTACATTCCATCATTGAAATTCTACTTATTGAGCAAGTTTGTCCTACAATAATAGCTGAGCTACTTGATGTCATACTAATTACACAACCATGTGATCCTCATTTCCCCATTGATGGCTCAGAGGAATCTCATGAACCCATTAATCAGAGTTTTGAGGCATTTTAGTTGTTTTAAAAATGGTGTCCCATTGCCAACAAATTTCTTGAAGTAGTTAAGGTTCTATCAATCTTAACACCATTCCCTATAATATGTGGATGTCTAACCACTGAGTGCCAGTAGTCAGTGCCAAAAGTGCCACAGGGAACCTGTTCACTCACAACCCCCCAAAAAACAACAAAAAAAGCAACGACGACACGACAAAAATGATTCAACTTCTGTTTAGTGTTAAGGAACCATGGTGTAGGGATACGACTGTTGGCTTTAGAAGCAAGGAGACTAAATTTAAACCCCAGCTCTACCTCTAAGCAGCTGTTTAACCCTGTTTAGAATATTTAGTCTCTCTGTTTGGTTTCCTCAGCTGCAAAAGGAACAACAATAGTTCCTGGCAGATAAAAGTATTTTGAAGATGAAAATGAGTGTGTGTGTGTGTGTGTGTGACTTTTGATGAAAAAATGCTTCAATAACCGTAAATCCCTATCCATAACTTTCCTTAGCACAGAGATATAGAATTTATGTGCCTATTCATCCACTATTCATTTACCAAATACTTGTTTAAGATTAAAAAAACAAACTCAAGCTCGTATAAATTTGTCAGGAGAGACTGACATTGTGTTAACTTGGCCACACTCATGCATATGGCTATATTTAGAAACACGATAGCATTAGCTCACAGAATCTTGGCTATGGTGATCTTAAGACCAATCTAGTCTGTTTTGGTGAGATGACAAATAAGGTTTATTTATTTTCTTATAAATATGAGTGTTGAGCCAGGTTCAAGGCCAGCCTGGTCTACAGAGCTAATTCCAGGACAGCCAGGGCCACATAGAAAAAACAAAACAAAAAAAACCTGTCTCAAAAAACAAATAATGGAGGTGTAGTAGTGGTTCCTACTCAGAGGAATGTCATAATGATTCAGTGAAGCAAAGGTCTGGTATATGGTGTCCTTCAGCCCAGGAAAACTGTAAATGTCCAGTGAGTAGTCTGGATGGGAGCTGACGGGTTCATCTTCACTAGAGGGCTTCAGAAAGAGTGAATGTTGGGCTGGAGAGATGGCTCCGCCATTAAGAGCACTGGCTGCTCTCCCAGAGGTCTTAGAGTTCAATTCCCAGCAACCACATGATGGCTCACAACCATCTACAATGAGATCTGCTGCCCTCTTCTGGCCTGCAGGCACACATGGAAGGAATGTTGCATACATAAAAAATAAAAAAATAAATAAATAAAAAATAAAAAAAGAAAGAGTGAATGTTTACAAGTCATGGCTATAATCTCAGCACTTCAGAAGTGGAGGGAAGAGGACCAGGCATTCAAGGCCGTCCTTGGCTCCCGTGCTTCAGGAGACTTTGTCTCAACAAGCCAACAACAGAAAGGGAAAAGTAAGAAGAAAAACAAGTGATGATATTGCTTCTTAGCCTTTCCATTCCCTTAACAATATGGCAAAAATTATTACAATAAATAAAACGTAGAAACGCTGTATAAAACAGTTTGCCCCAATCTATATCTAATTCAGTAGCTGGACTTAGGCCAGAGAGACACAGCCCCCAACACACAGAGTATTTTCTCACTGTCTGTTCCTCTGATGCGGCTTTAATAATAAGTGAGACTAAGCAGTCCCCTCTCGCAGGTCTTCTAAGGCAAAAAGTCACCAGGACTATAAAAATAGGTCAGTAGTGATCAGGACCTGGCAGACACTCAGAATAAAGTGTGTCATATGAGGACTGGACGGCTACTTTGGACTGCGTGCCTAGGCAGGACCTTTTAAAGTGGGACGTTAGAGTCTAACATCTGAATGACAAAATCCTGATGTTCGGGGCAATGGATTTCCAGTCCCAGGGAGCAACTCTGACAGGCCCTATAGAGAGCTACATTTTCAGAGTAAACCTGTAAGTCTAAATTAGACTACGGATGTAGAGCAGTGTTTCCCAGCCTCCCCAGTGCTGTGACCCTTTCGTACAGTTCCTCCTGCTGTGGTGACTCCTGACCATAAAATTATTTTCATTGCTACTTTATAACTGTAATTTTGCTACTATAATGAATCCTAGTGTAAATACCTGTGCTTTCTGATGATCCTTTGGGGGTTGCGACCCACAGGTTGAGAACCGCTGATGTAGATGGAGGAAGGAAGTAAAGGTCACGTTAGGTTGTTTAAGGCAGTATCAAGAGCCAGTTTCTGCTGAGGGGATCCCGAGGCCATTGGAAAGTGTTTTTACTGGATGTGATCTCATCCGCTTTATCCTTAGGAAGGTCACTCTAGCTGCCGTTCGAGGAGTGGATTTCAGAGGGGCAGAGAGACTAGTTTTGAGGCATTGCACTAATCCAGTTGAAAGATGATGGCCAACCTGACTAAGGTAATGGAAATAGGGAGAAGTCTGGACACCCAGGATAGGTTGGCGTATGACGGACGTGTGCTGACCAGCCTCTGGATACAAGGAAGAAGGGAGGGGTTCTGAGTCATTTATGTGTGGTTCAGTGGATTTGCTATAAATGTGAGAATAAGGTGATGGCAGGTAGCTGCAGTGTCTTGGGTTGTAAAGGGTCTAAGAATACATGGTGAACAAATGTACTGTCAAGAATGGATTATTCAAGTTTTTGGCTACCATATCGACAGGACAGTACTGTTGTACAAAGGTGAGGAGAGAGAGAGGAAAGAGAAAAGACTGAGGAGTAAGGGGAAATAGCTCAGCTCCATCTAGGAGGAGCTGAAGATTACTGTTACTATTTATTCATTTATTCCTTAAGTATTTCTTGAGTATCTATGAACAACTACATTGGACTCTTTGGGGCATATTAACAAAACATGAGTTTCTCTGACCATTTTAAGGTGTATATTTTGTGGGGTGATAAAATCAAAAGTGTATTTGGGCAGTAATGGCAAGACTAGAGTCAATAGTAAATACTAGGGCCCTACCTGAGAAGTCTTTGCTATTAAGGAGGATGGACTCAAGGGAGGTCAAGGCGTAAATCACACCAGTGTCAATCTTCTAGAAGGGCCTTAAAGGCACACAGGTTTCCAGGCTATGCATAAAGACATTCTGTTTCAAAGATCAGACCATATGAGAATACTTAGAAGAGGTGTGTGGATGGAGAAAAGCAGGAAGTCCTGCGACTTGCCAGTAACTGAGGGATGAGAAGAAAGGTAGGTGGAGACTGGATATAGCATAGCATCTTAGTTAGGGTTTCTATTGCTGTGAAGAGACACCATGACCACCACAACTCTTAAAAAGGAAAACATTTCATTGGGGTGGCTCACACTTCAGAGGTTCAGTCCATTATCATCATGGCGGGAAGCATGGCAGTGTGCAGGCAGAGATGGTGCTGGAGAAGGAGCTGTGACTTCTACATCTTGCAGGCAAACTTCCACAGTGACAAATTTCCTCTAACAAGGCAATACCTACTCTAACAAGGTAATACCTATGCCAACAAAGCCAGACCTCCTGGTTGTCAGGATGGCCGAGTGGTCTAAGGCCCCAGACTCAAAGCCACACCTCTCAATAATGCTACTCCCTATGGGCTTATAGGGGCCTATTACATTCAGACTACCACACATAGTGTTAGAATACTTGACTAGGATGCTTGAGGTTCCAAGTTCAATGCCCAACCCAACAAAAAGGCAACAAACTCTACCTGAGGGCTAGGGGATAGTTTAGTCTATAATAAAACCCTTGGCTTGCAAGCATGGAGTCCTGAGTTTAATCCCCAGAATCCACATTGTGAAAACTAGCCATGTCCACTTGTAATCCCACCACTGAGGAGGTGGAAACAGGCAGATCCTGGAGCTTGCTGGCCATGGTGAATTCTAAGCCAGTGAGGGTCCCTGTCTCAAAACACAAAGGAAGAAACATAAAATAATGAATCCTGAGAAACAATGCTCAAGGTTCTCTGTCCTTCACATACCTTCACATACATATGCACATATATGTACTCCTACACATCCACATATTGTGAAGGCACACATACACAGTGAAATAAACATGTATGAAAGACAGCTGGGAAAACTAAACAGCTAGTGCTACCAGTGTAAGAGAGAAAACAGGTAAGGATGGTGCTAGAATCCCAAAGAGTTATTTCTAGAAGGAGTAGACTATTATTAAGGGTTCAAATGAGATAAGAACATACATGCACATATATGTGTATATGTATATATACATATATATGATCGCTGGACTTGACAAGATGGAGCTTACAGGTGAGCCTGAGAAGAGATCAATAAAGAGTTAGGACAGAAAGTCCTGAAATTTGTTAAAGAGAGATTGGTGTCTGTGAAAGATAAATATGAAAAGAAAGCCCTTGAGGACCCAGAGGGCAGGATCCAAATCAAAAGTGGAGGGCTTGGCATTTGAAACAAGGAGTTCTGCATCACAACACAGTAGCAGACAGAATGTGGATAGAGCTGCAGACAAGAATCTAGACCTAGGCCATTGTATCTTCATTTCTCAGTAAAGGGTAGGGTAAGTTTATTGACTATAGGTTCTCATGGGGAGAATTTGGAGGCCAGGACAGAAAAAAGATGGTGTCAATAGCTCAGGAACTACCTTCCATATTCAGCCTGCAAGTTCTTCTCAGATGGTGACCCAATGTGAATTTTATTCTACAGCCAAGAGGCTCGAGTCCTACCAGGAAGCTGGCTTTGAAGAGGACGAATGTGCAGACACTCTCAGTGGGTCCATCAGCAACATGGCAAAGCCCAGAGCCCAGGGCTGCAGGACAGTTCCCAGGGGGCCTTTGGGAAGCAAGCCTTCAACTCATCTGTCTGGGAGTGCTACTGCCCTAGGAAGCGGAGAAGGATCTGGGGAAGTGCCTCATTCCAGACAGGCTGCCTTCAGTAGCCCCATTGTAAGTGAGGCAACATCACCCCATCCTGAACGGAACAGCCCCCTTCTTATGATACCCAAACAGCACTGCTTTTCTTTGTCTAGAAAAGAGGTGACATCAGTACAGTTCAGCATGATGATGACATATAATAAGTTTTTAAAAATAATATAAATTTGAGATTTGTTACATAATTCAGTGTTGAGAAGTCAGGTAACATTTCTGAAAAATGTAATATTTCTCATCAGGGCTGATCCTATCAGAAGGCTACCTTGACTTAAGGATAATGGCTTTCTCTAAGACCCACCAGTATTTAACCAGAATTATCTTGGAGACAAGTATGCTTGACTAATTAATTAGGTCTTTTGGTGTCTTTTTTTCTCACTGTTGTGTAATCTTCCTCTACATCCCAGCCAGACTTCCTCATCCCTAGCTCCACAAAGGACACACTCTCATATTTTCATTGCAGAGCCCCTCAAGGGGTCCGTGTCTCAGGGCAACTCTTCAGAACTGACTACTCGCCCTCATTAACACCCATTTTACTGCAGGAGAAAGTAGAAGACCGTGGAGAGCATGGGAAGCAGAAAAGACACTTGTGTAAAAGAATTAGAACTCAGCACTTTCATTGGATTTAAGGCGACCTCTCTAAAGTGTTCCCTGCCTTCTCAGCCTTTCAGAATTCATTAACACCCATGTTTAACCAAGATGGCAGAGTAAGAAGAGTAGAGCAGCTTTGGGGGCCCCCTTGGGGTTCTATATTACAGTCATGGCCTGACTTTCATGATATAGCCATGACATAAGTAGGCCCCAGGTAGCTGACTTGACCTGAGTTCTTCGGGGCATCTCTAGGCTCTTCGCCAACTTGCCATGAAATGTGCAATATGCAGTAATGATGGGAGCACCACCGGCTCAATTCTGTGGCGCTGAGGACATAACACCCCTGACAGTACAACTTCCTAGGTAGCAGTCTGTTCTGAAACATCTATGCTTAATTGTTTTTTTCCTTTCCAGATGTTGAAAGGCAGTTAACAAGTAATATGCATGTCCCTTTTTTCTGTACTCATTTTAAGCTTATGCCTGAAAGAAATGTATATGTATATATACTCTCTTTTCTCTATGATATTATCTTTCTTTAGTCATCTACTGAACTGGTACGTTTTCTGCACATTTGAAGGTAAACACGCTTTAGCTCGCATCTAGCTGGTGGTAGACCAGTGCTGGCATCAAGGTGGGGCTGCCTGGCCCTCCTCTGATTCCTAAGCAGGCATCATCCTTCTCTGAGAACAAAGAGCTACTTTGTTCTGGAAGCCTTCGTGCCTTTTTCTGTGCCATCTCCCGTCTCTCCTCTCTTTATTGAACCTGATGAAATATTAGGGGCAGCCACTGATACCTGTACTGAAGGCTTCTCAAAAGAATTGTCCCACTGTCCCTTTGTCTGCATAACATTGGCCTTATTTCTGTGCCTGACATTGTACCAGGAGCACCTTGAGAGCAAGGGTTTTTTAACATTTGAGTCCTAACACGTAGCACAGTGCCTGCCACATTCATTCTCAAAACAATAATTTGGAAGGTTGTTGAATGAATCTGATTGCCAGACTCAGTCTTCCCACTTGTTTGGTTGTTTCTGCTCGCCCCGTCCTCCAGTGTCCTGTGTTCTCTTAATTATTTGGAAGTTCCAGGGTTGCTTTTGTTCTGTGTCTTGCAAAGCTGCACTCCTACACATACGATAAAGTGATCATGTTCTCCCACGAAACATGACTCTCTCTCTCTCTCTCTCTCTCTCTTGAGTCTTAAGTCCTATAAGCTGGGCTTAATATTTTGAGAAATCTATATAACCTTTGACCTGAAAAGCCACTATACAATTTCTTCTGCATTTGTTCTAGAAACCCATCCATGAGGCCTAAGCTAAGAGCACCTTTGTGTGTGCCGAGTACCTAGAAAACAGTTGTAAGGTAGTACCCACAGGAGGGTGGTAGGCAAACTACACAGGGCACATCAAATCCTCAGAACTGCTGGATCAAGGAGTTTGTATAGAGGAAAAATCCTCAGTGTGTGGCCTTTGTATTTTTCCTTCAGGTGTGTGGTATTTAGGAGTCAGAAGAGTCCAAGAGAAGCCTTGTGTGTCCACAAAACCCGAAGTAACCTAAGTAGAATCACAGTCCTTGGGACTGCGGGGCCAGCAGGAAATGAAAGCAAAACTTAGAAGAGGAGGACTAGAGAGGAGTGGGGACAGCTTCACAATGGCCTGGTCAGCTCTGTCACCCAGTAGAGCATCTTTTTCCATCACTAAAAAGTGAGTGTTTAGAGGTTTGTAGAGACAATTAAGTACTGTTACTCTTAATTTTAAAACAGGCAACATTTAAATTATGTTGAAGCCCTACGAAAGCTTCAGCAAACAGGGAGGAGAGCAAAGAGCAAAGTCTAGCTGGATAGTGCATATTTAACTTGGATCCAAATAGGGAAGAAAAATAATGAAAGAAAAAAAAGCCTGAAATAGACTTCCTTCAGCCAAGTAGAAGTGGGGGTCCTGATAATGAACATGAACTTGGAATGATCAGTGTTATCACACACAGTGGCAGAGCTGTGATGCCCACTATGAAACCAGCAAAGCTTTGCTGACAGTGCAGAAGAGTGATTCTCAACCTGTGGGTTGCGACCCCCTACCTCCCTTTCATAGGGGTCATATATCAGATAGCCCGCATGTCAGATATTTACATTATGAGCCATAATTAGGAAAACTAAAGTTATGAAGTAGCAACAAAATAATTTATGGTTGGGAGTCTCTACAGCATGAGGAACTGTATAAAGGGTCCCAGCATTAGGAAGGTTGATAACCCCGGGCATAGGAGCAGTCTGTGCCATGCTGTGTATTCTGCAATCTAATCATGAGTGGAAGTGTTCTCTAAATATTGACCAAGTGCCTGTCGAGACCACGTGGGAGCTATGTGCTTTTATTTTCCATGGGTAATGATTCTAGTTTGTTTCTTTACCCTTCCTAGATAGAATATAAGGCCTGGAAGAGTTTGATGGTAGTATACAATAAACTTGGGTTGCTTATCGTGTGCCATGTACTGGGTTAGGTTAGGGATTCCAAGATCAGTAGAATATGGTTCTTGCCTTAAAGAGACTTCCAAAATCTGAGGAGGGCACTGTTTAGCAAAGAGCTATTTCAATTAAATAGGCGTGGTTTCATGGAAGATGGCAACAGCTGTCCAGCGCAGCAGCAGAACTATCTTAGTCTTGTAGAACAAGGCCGTAGTGAAGATAGTTCTGGTCTTGGGGAAATAATTATGGATATTGTCATTTAGCTAATAACAATAATAATAATATTTGCACGTGACAATTCTGCACCTTCTCCTCGACTTAAGAACTAGCTTAGTCAGGAGGGAGTAAGTTATTTTGTCCAAACCAGAACACTCCGTTCCTGGAGCCTCGGTCTGACGTGAATGTCTCCTCATGTCTTCCTGTAGGCTCGTCCTTTATTTTGTACTCTCTTATGGTGACTTCAGTGTCTTCTCTGGTCCCAAGTATCTAGGTAGACCCAGCTTCATTTTGGCAATTCCTCTCTGCAGAGTTTTGCTGATGGGAGTGTCTCTTTCATGACTGTGTCAGACACACACAGGGCTTTCCTAGCTTTAGCATCACCTTAACCGTCACGATCACAGAACAGGATTTGAGCTTTGTTGTCATCTACTTGCTGAATTTAGAGAGAATTTTAAGAATACTTTGTGACAGCTAATAGCACGTGAATTTTAAACCTGTCATGACCCTGGTAATCTGAAAGGGGAGTGTGTGTCACTTGAAAGGAAGGGGGAAGAGAGGCAGGCAGGCAAAGGAACAGGGCGTTAAGTAAGGCTCCCTCGGCTAGCTGTCAGCAGAGCTGAGCCAAGACACGAGTGGAGAACATGTGATTGCCAGCATTGCTTTTCTCTCGTTAAACCTGTGATCACTCTTAGCAGATGTAGAAGCACTAGCCATGGTATCTCGGTTTTCCTCTTGCTTTTTAAATCAATTTCCTGACGATAACAGAGTTTAAGAGGCATACAGGCCACCACGGCAAGGAAAGCATAGGTTGGGACCCACGGTCAGGAAACAGTGACAAAAACTGGTACCCAGCTGGCTGCTTTCCTTTCCTCTGTCTAGGACCACATGGGATGGTGCCACCCCCAGTTCTAATCTTTCATTAAACCTCCCTGGAAACAGCCTCATGGGCACACCCAGGATTTTTTTCTTAGCTAGTTATATATCCAGTCAAGTTGGCAAGGAACGTTAACCATGTCACGACCATGTCCCTGCTGGACTCTCCGCTGCCAGCCACCTCTCCTGGCTTCCCTGCAGTCCCTGTGCTGGGCTTCCCTGCAGCACAGCGGTGCTTCTGTGGGACCGTGGTTCTAAGCAGTGTGCTCTCCAGCAGAGAAGCTGTGTGAAAATCAGGTTTCTGCTCTGCACATGTTTGTTACAACTACCACTCTCAGATGAGTCTGAGATGCACTGCGTGAGATGAAATGGGGCTCCCGCACCCCACTCTAGTGACAGAACTTCTTAGAGTAAATCCTTACCAGGAACTCTTAAGTGGAGGTCACACTTGCTAGAAAGCTCTTGTAAATAAATACCCTGGCTATGAAGTATTCATTAGCCTGCTTATAATATTTTTTCTTACAGAATGTTTTTTTATAATATTAATGACTTGAACAAAAAATGGTTTGTTCAGTACTCTGATAAGAATTAAATCTCACTTCTGAAATGATTGGTGTCCATTGGTCATTGAGTAAAATACAGCCATGCTAGAATTCTGAGTACTATCAAATATGTGCCTAGCATTATGTGTTTCAAAGTGAGAAATTCAGCTAGATTTTGGTTGAAGGAGGTGTTTCTGTCTCTTGTTTAACTGAAAGGTCAAAATGTTCTCCATTAATAGTATACAATTTGTACTTTACTTTTATTTATATATGCTTCATTTTATTGTTTTATTTCCCAAGATATCATATGCATTAAACTTTGAAAAGTTATATTTACTTAACTGGTGAGATGGCTCAATAGATTAAGGCAATGCTGCTAAGCCTGACAGACTCAATTTAATCTCTAGAAGCTGCATGGTAGAAGGAGAAAACCAACTTCCTTAAATTGTTCTCTGATCTCCATATGTGCTATAGTATGTGCATACGTGTGCACATACACACACACACACTCACACCCATGTAAATAAATAAATGTAGGAAAAATTAAAATTTAGCTTACCATCTCCTGCTTCACTTAGACACTCCTTACGTTAATAACAATACTTTGTCATATTGTCTCTTCAGGAAACGGATGTGGTGCCAGATACCAGACTTCTGGACAAGTTTAGCCAGATTACCCCTCAGCTTTTCACCCCACTGGATGGTACCACGCAGAGTCCACCCCTGGAGATTTTATACATCCTAGACTTCTTCATCGCTCTGGCAATTTGTAACACGGTCGTGGTTTCTGCTCCTAACCAGCCTCGGCAAAAGGTAAACTCTAGTGCAAACAAGGGTTTGCTCGGCAGTGGACAATGTGGGGGTTACATGCTTCTGTAGTGGCTTTGTTATGCCATGATAGTGCATAACAATACCAGCAAGGATAGCGGTGCAAACCATCTACTCAGAACTTTTCTTGGTGCTACACTTACTCCTGCTCTAAGAGATTTACTGGTGCTAATGTGTCTAGTCCTCTCAGAGCCCCAGGAGCTAAGGGCTCTGGATCTGTTCTTTGGCATCTTAAAGATGCCTTGGAAGGATTTCCCAAGGTTGCAAAAACCAGTGAGTGTATGGGGGTGGGGGTTGAGCCGAGACAGTGGGACTCTGGGCTTACTCTGTTACTAAATTGAAGCTGTCTGTGAGCCTTCTGAGACCCGTAACATCATATACATGACATCAAACAAAGTCTGAAGTGTTAATTTAATGATCCCGACTCTGACGAGCTTTCTTCAAGTACCAGCTAGGTTTGTTTTAACTCAATCTACTCGTTTTCCAGTGTGAGTATGATGTGCCAAGATTCAGCAGTTCCTCAGTAGAGCTCACGGAAAATTCATTTTCCATGTAAGAAGGAAAACACTGTGGAGCCTGGTGATCTACCGAGGCATGCTAGCCTCCTGGTATATCTTGCCTTTCCCACACATCCACTTAAAATTCAATTTACAGCAAAACCCAATTAAATTTTAATTTTCCAACCAATCATTTTCTTTTGGCAACTTCAGAGGTGGGAGCTTTAACATAAAAGTAATTCACTTCCAATTAAGCTGCACCTGATCGGAGAGACTTCATTTTACATGGCGTTGCCTGGGAAGATGCTCTGGAAAAGCGATTATGTAATTAGAGAATAAACAGCGGGATTCATGAAAAGTTGTACTCACAATACTTTACACCAGTCTTCAAAGTTGGTACCTTTTGGTGTTTTCTTCCTACAAAGTATTGTTGATGTCCTAAAGTATGTACTGCTTTACTGCTTGGAATAAAATCTTTGGAGACGTAAAGAGCCCCTGCTTCTCCCAGATTCTTAGGGTAGGGAGAGGAAGGGAGCATCCTGTGAGAAACAGACTTCACCATGTAGATGCTTGCCCTGCTTTACGTCTGAGTCACTGATGACATCAAAGACTGATCAGCAAGAGCCCTTCCATATGAAGTTAGTTTCTGAAGAAAACATTTTAATCCTCCACGTACTTCTGAATGAATAAATTTTAGAATCCATTTTATGGTAGGCTTGAAATTATGAGCTAAATCCCTGATACTAGAAGTGTAAAAGACGACAGAGTACAAATAAGAACAAACTGAACTAGTAAGGAGTTAAGATCACGTGGTGATGTGGATCAGTTCCTCTTTAACTGCCTTTCATTTGCTGGCCAGTTTTGTTGTAAATGTTAAGGTAAGAACCTTTTATAGACTCTGAAAAGAGAAAGGAAAGATGTATTCTGCTAGCCTTCTGGCTGATTTCCTCCCATGAACTTGGTGATGTGTGGTCTTGTTTTGTTTTTTGTTCTTCTATCTTTTCTTACTGTTTTCTGAACTTTTCCTGTAATACTCTAAAAACATTGAACTTTTCTAATAATATATCCATACTGTCTATAAACATCACTTTAAAATAAATTTCAAGATGTTTTGTTTTGATATTAAGTATTTAATTAATTTGAATTCTTAATTTAGTGGTGGTGGATTGTTTCATAGCTGATTCTTTGAGACAGGGTCTCATTATGGAGTCCAGCCTGGCTTTGTATTGGGGTCCTCCTGCCTCTGCCTTCCAAGTGCTGAGATTATGTGCTGTGCCTGGTTCAGTTGGCTTTCGATTGCTATTGCTAAGCTCTGCCAATAAAGATTATAGATATTATACATGGAGAATTATTTCCTTGGAACAAATTCTATAAGAAAGGCCAATATTAGCATTTTGTATCCTTTGTTCTTAGTTGTTAGAGGAATGTATAATACCATTATGTGTGGCACGTTCTTGTCCTCAGTGGCTTTTATGTGTTTCTGTTTGCTGTGGAATTTCTAGGGAGAAAGCGGATTGACAGTTAAGACAGTGGTAACTCTTTCATGTCTCATTTTCCCCCAGTTGGACTTGGGGGTAACTCTTTCATGTCTCATTTTTCTGTCAGTTGTGATGACCTAATTTTGTACATGTTATTGAGACCTCTCCCATTGTCTTTCCTAGATTGGGCTCTCCTCACTGACTGGAATGCCCATCAAATCTTTGGAAGAGATTAAAAACATCTTCCAGAAGTTGTCTGTCCGGAGATCAAGTTCACCATCTCTTGCCGGTGGGAAGGACCCGACATCTGGGACTCCTTCTGCCTTTGTGAGCAGAATCTCTTTTTTTAATCGAACAAAACTGTCACCTCCTATGGAGGATGAGTCTTCCCAGATAGGTGAAAGCTCCCAGGCCAGTAATTCATCATGCTGTACAGAAACTGAGGCACGAAACAGTGCTGTAGGACTCACCATTGGCTCGGCTGAAGCCCTAGATGGGCCACCACCCTTGGCCTCTAACCTGTGCTATGAAGCTGAGAGTCCAGATGAAGCAGCCTTGGTGTACGCCGCCAGGGCTTACCGTTGCACTTTACAGTCTCGGACCCCAGAGCAGGTCATGGTGGACTTCGCTGCTTTGGGCTCATTAACATTTCAACTGTTACACATCCTGCCCTTTGACTCAGTAAGGAAAAGAATGTCAGTGGTGGTCCGGCATCCTCTTTCCAAAGAAGTCGTGGTGTATACAAAGGGCGCTGATTCTGTGATCATGGAGCTGCTGTCAGTGGCTGCCCCAGGTAGGGTCACACAGTTGTCACGGTGGCCATCAGAAGGGCTGGGGAGTCAGCCGCCACTCCCAAGTCTTTTGGTAAAGGCTATGAAGACACACTTGGAAAGGGAAAAGGCTGCCTAGGGTTGGGTGGGAAGGCAGAGGGCTTCTGAAGCTGTAGAAACCATGGTTGTTTGTATCTGTAATCCATCATTAGCTGTGCCTCTGTAAGGCTGCATGTTTGGGAAAATGGATTTTATAAACCTTTTGATGGGCTCCTGAGAACCATACTGTCACTCTGTGTGAAATCAGGAAGAGCCTATGGCCTACCAAGGGAGGCATGCCCCGGAGAATAGGAAGCACTGACCCATCATGGCAGCATTTGTATCAAAGCTTTGCCACTTCCTCTGCCCAGGGGGAGAGAATCAAAGTGAGGAATTCTGTTGCTGACTTCCTTCCCTAGACACACAGTTGAGATTCAAAGCAAAAATGCCTTTTGTTTATTATGGATTAAACTGTCATTTTTACAAAGGGAAAAAAAGTCTAATTGGGCAGCCTGGCAGGAATAAAGATTTTCTGTTCATGGTTTCAGATGGAACAAACCTGGAAAAACAACAGATGATAATAAGGGAGAAGACGCAGAGCCACCTGGATGAGTACGCCAAACGGGGGCTGCGTACCTTGTGTATCGCTAAGAAGGTGAGACTGCCGAGCGTGCTCCAGGCTCGCCACTTCTGGTTTGCCCATCATCACTGAAAATGAGTGGGTATTAGACCTCAGTCCCAGTCCAGGTACCAGGGAGGTTCCTCGGACTAGGGTCCCTTTATGTAGCCTCTCCATTCTATATATTACTGGGTTAGGTTTCTGTCCCCAAAGGTTTTTGGCAGGTGCCTGAGTGTTCTAATCTCAGAATTCTTACACACCTCATGCATCCCACATTACATACAAGTAGCTTTGTGTGGAAACAGTTGTTTTTCTGGAAGTAAAATCCCAACATCTTATTATATTTCCCCCAGAACCTTTTGTATAATGCCCCCCCTTGTTAGCATTAAATGTGATTTGAAAAAATAACCAGAGAGAAGCCTTCATTTTTCTCTCATAAAGAGTTGGTAGTTTTGCTTTGTCTTGTTTTCTGTCTGCCCATAAATTGATCTTTCAATTCAACTTGACAGGTTTTTATCCCAGTTTTGACTGTTCTTTACCGAAAGCAGTACTTGAGACATGGCTTGTCATTTCTAAATGAAAGGTTGAATAGCAAGAAATAACCAGAGCCTCAAAAGTGATTTGGGGACTTTTATTGCCCAAACCCTTTACTGATTAGTTCTTAGTTATTGTGGGAGGCAAAGTGGAACTAGCTCTGTTGAGGACCTCCAAGGAACCCAGGTAACCAGCTGCATGAAGGATCAAATGCCGCTATGGTACAACTGAGGAAGAGCGGGGAGTTCATGGTCGAATCAGCTCTGGCTTCTCACTTGGATGTAGTCCAATAGATGGTATATTTCCCCAAATCAAATTACCTGGCAGGAAAAAAGGAGTATATGAGAGAAAAATTGCTCAGCCCCCTCCACTCAGCCGTGCTTTTAAGACCTGAAATGCAGATTCATCCATGATGGCAACTAAAGATAGGAAAACTCTGGTTCCTTCTCCAAGAGTTGCATAAAGTTTTGTTAGATCCAAGACCTTGCGTTTTCTAGAGGGCGCCTCTCGTTTTACTTTTTCTGAAGCTTAACCATATGAATGAATCTTCAAAGACCTCTGAAGTGCTGGTGGCTGTGGCATCCCTCAAATAAACAATCTTGAGAACATTTTCTTAGCTGCACCATTAGAATGCTCCCAGGTTGAACCACCAACAAGAGTCCTGTTCCACCTTCTTATGTCCTGCTTTAATTAAATAGGTTAACCCCCTTTTACCAAAGATCATGCTTAAAATGTCCCGAGAAGACTAAACTGTGATGTCTCTCCATCAGCAGACTTGTGTTTGCTTGATCAGAGTTTGGGAATCTTGTGTCCTTGTGCTGAAGGGATATGGGTCAGATACAAGTGTGCCCGGAGTGGGAAATTTAGAAAGGAAGTTGTTGGAATGGAATTATTTTGCCACCTGTCAGTCCTGGCAAGATACTGCAAAGTTGAATGGCCTGACTCCTGGCCTCTTTTCTTCTTCTCTTAGGTTATGAGTGACCCTGAATATGCAGAGTGGCTGAGGGATCACTTTTTAGCTGAAACCAGCATCGACAACAGGGAAGAACTGCTAGTTGAATCTGCCATGCGACTAGAGACCAAACTCACATTACTCGGTAGGTAAAAGGTGCTATAGCCCCTGCGCAGAGAGATTCGCCTGTAAATCCATTCATCTCCAGTCCCCTTGATCTAGTAAGCATGAGTGCTTCTCACTACTGTGTCCATCCTAATCTCTTCTCGTGTTCCAGTGCCTTCAGACCTGTGGTCCACTTCAGTTTGCCTGTGGTGGGAACAGGGTAGGCATTCTTGGTAAGTTGTAAAACCAAACCACCCTACACAACGTGTAAAGCCAAACAAATATCCGAGTCTGAGAGGAGGATTTTGCAAGTGTCTTGCAAGGGATTGAGTGAAGTCTTAGATATATGTTGTCTTCTTACATCTTTACAGCAGACATACATCTTATTTATAATAGGGCCCAGAGTAGTGCAGTGACGTGTTCATGCTCAAAGGCTTAGACATGGACTAAAGAGCAAGAAACTCGTCTCCCCACATATGGGGTCCGTGTCCTTTATTCTGTGCCTGCAAGTGAGCTTGGAGGCTCTTTTTCTTCTTCTCTTTCCTGATCCCAATCCAAATTGCACAATGGACACCTCGTGTATCAGGTTGGCCCACACCGCAGAATCACTTAAAGAGCTATAAACAGTCCAGGGCTGTTGGTCTGTGTGTGACCATGACACTGGAGTTGCTGAAAGCCTGCTGAGTCGCTTTGAGGGGCCATCCGGTTCCGAAACACTGCTCGGAGCATGAGATGTAGATTCTGATAGAAGGACTGAGCGCCAAGAGAGCCCCTCTGAGCTCCATGCCTCTGTCTAGGTGGAAGCATGACCTCCCTTAAATCTGTCAAGTAGAATAGGCACGTCCCTTTAAAACACTAATAATTTCATTATGACGGCATAAGTAGCTTAGATATATGCTTCCTAATCTGCATTTGCAAATGAAATAAGACTCTGGGTCTAATGCCAAAACTCAGTTGGCAGCAAGATCCAACCCAAACTGATGTAACACTATTTTTAGTGTCAATACTCTAATTAGCATGAAAATCTGTTGGTTTTTCTATAGCATTATAAATATGTGTGACTGACAGGTATTGCAAAGTAGAAAATGGATACCACATCAGTGATGGGAAAGGCATGAATTCCAAAGTAGAAAATGGATACCACATCAGTGATGGGAAAGGCATGAATTCCAAAGCACATCTGGGCTGCATCTAGTCCCAGAAAAAGACATTGCGGACTGACATTATGAAAGAGCATCCTAGCCAGGCAGTACTGGCACATGACTTTAATCCCAGCACTCGGGAGGCAGAGGCAGGCAGATCTCTGTGAGCTCGAGGCCAGCCTGGTCTTCAGAGCAAGTTCCAGGACAGGCAGAGCTGTTACACAGAGAAACCCTGTCTCAAGGGGAGGAAAAAAGAGCATCCCTAACAGACATTGCATCTTGTAGCCAAGAGGGTTCTTTAAGAGCCTGCCCTCACTCATGCAAATTTCATAGCACTGTAGAACTCAGGGTAAGGTTATGCAAAGAAGAGAATCAGCTTTTGAATTTGTGGAAAAGAATACTAGCAAAAGGAGAATGAGTTGGATAGCTCCACGATCCTTTATTTTACATCCTCTCTGCAGCTTTCTTTGGCTCTCTGGAAGCTATTGGCTATACATAGTTCAGGACTGAGTGTCCCAGGGATAGGATTCAATGAGTGGCCTCCTGAGTCCTAGCTGGCTCTGATTTCTAAGCAACCCTTTTTTGCGGTTTAATTACTTTTCAGGTGCTACCGGCATTGAAGACCGTCTGCAGGAGGGAGTCCCCGAGACGATAGAAGCCCTTCACAAAGCTGGCATCAAGATCTGGATGCTGACAGGGGACAAGCAGGAGACAGCTGTCAACATAGCTTATGCATGCAAACTCCTGGAGCCAGATGACAAGCTCTTCATCCTCAATACGCAGAGTAAAGTATGCATGATGATGCTGAGCCAAATACTCTTTTAACTCAAAAGCCGATGGGGCATTAGGTGACTGATGTATGCAAGGAAAAAGAAAGCTCATCTGACTGTCTCCAGCCCTTGATGTTATGCTCCCGGGTGACCTTGCTCGTATTTGGGAGGATACCATAGTTTTTCTAAAAGCCTTATTCAGAGGCTTCATGAATGAATACAAGCATTAGGAAAAAAATGGTCTTCCCTTTTTATTTTGGGTACCCCTCTCCCCGTTCTCACTGTATGACCAGGGATTTGACAAAACATACAAAAATGAGAATATATATGAAATTTTTGAGACAGGAACCTACCTCCTTTTCAAGTTGGAAGGAGGTAGTAATTTTTGTTAGTAACTGGATATTTTTATGATCAATTTTAAAATTAGGCTCTCAGTGTAATCCTGCCCTCTAGTGATAAATTTAGATACTGCTCCTAAGAGCACCGAACATTTGTAGAAATGTGGATGTGGTTTAAAGCAGAGCTAGTTGAAAATATTTTGGATAGCCCATTATTTATTTCTTCGTTTCTTTGCTTGCTTGCTTGTTTATTTCAGCTACAGTTAGTCACTAGGATGGATATTTGAATAAGTAAGTGGGCATTTCACACACGGCTCCTAGCAGAGAGATACACCCTGAGAGGTGTGCATACTATTTATTTTGCTTGAAAGATCTGCCTGCCTCCCCGCGTCCTTGTGAAAGCCATCACTCTGTCACAGCATATCGACTTTGTGATGTCTTCTGTAGCCACCTCATGCAAACAGGTTCTGCAGATGCTGCCACTTTTGGGTAGCTGTTTTATGGCTAAGCCTCCAATGACACTCATCTCCGTAATGTGTCTTGAGGAAAGAATGCTGCCCTTATCCAACACAGACTGAGTTCTCGTTTATGGCAGACCTGGGGCCACATTCATAACCAACAGTCAGCACCCAGTACCATCAAGGGACAGAATCATTTCAGTGGCTCAAAATGGATGTGCCTTGAGTGGCTAGTAAAATGTTTACCTACTACTAACCAACCATAGGTTCTTGGGGAATTATTTGCCCTGTGTGGCCTCTTCTTCCTCACCCATCATGGACAGTAACACCTATGCCTTGACATGGTTATGAGGCAAAAACTAGGAAATATCCCCTGTCGACATCAGTTTTGTGAAGGGCTTCTTTAGAGTTGGGACTTCTTCCTGCAGATGGTCTCAGTGCCAGCAACACTTAAAATAATGCTAAATGTCTGTTGAGAAATTTGGAATCCTAAAATTAAAAAAATAAATAAAATTAATTAGTGCTGATAAAATGCTGCTGCCAAGCCTGGGACCTGAGTTTGGTCCCTGGAGGCAACCTAGTAGGAGATAACCAGTTTTCACTCCTGAAAGTTGCCATGTGACCATCACGTACACCATGGCATGGGCACGCATGCACGTGCAAACACAAACACACATTAAATTAATAAACAAACAAATGAAAAATAAAATAAAGTAATTATTTGTGTATTTAATTTGACTCAGAGCTTTTTAAACACGAAAAGCTTTTATCTTAAAATTATAACACATGGTAATTCTTGAACATTCAAACAATGTGAAAGCCTTTTAGAAAAGGTAAAATATTAAAAATCTTCCCTCAGAGAAAGCATATTGACAGTTCAAGCATCTTCCAGATAGCTCCAAGTCTGCATGCATGGGAAACCAAGCATAACGTTGCATGTCTCATGGGCCTGGGACTCCCTGCATTTATCGGGAAAGTGCTTCCAATGTATGTGAGAAAAGACCTGATGATCTGTGTCATCATGAGAAGCGGAGCCTAGCATCACTCAGGTCAGATGTGTCAGTCACTCTTTGCGACTGGGGACTTTGGTCCTCAGGGACACTTGGCAAGATCTGAAGACATTGTATTTGGAATATCTGAGGTAGGGTGGATGCTATTGGTTTTAGTTGTCAGAGGTCAATGATGCTACTAAATATCTTGTACCTCACAGAACAGCCCCCACACACAACCAAAAGATATTCTAGTACAAATATCAGTGCCACCTAAGAGTGAAAAGGTTGCTGTAGAGTGTTTTATTTCTAGGAAATAATAAATATAACTCTAAGTGGGTCAGTCAGCTAGGTGTTCTAACTAGCATGCAGTTAAATTTCTAATATCTGCACCAGCTTCCTTTTTAAAAAAATTGTGTGTATATGTGCATGCATACAAGTGTGCACACATATGCATGAGTGTGCTTGTACATGTAAAGGCCAGAGGTCAACTTCTAGTGTTGGTCCTCAGGGCCTATATACCTTGGTTTGTGTGGTTTGCGTGCTTGTTTGCTTTGTTTTTGGGTGTTTTTTTTTTTGGCTGGGTCTTTCTTGGCTTGGTGCATGCTGGTTGGATTACACTGATCTGCCTGCAAGCTCCAGGAATCTGCCTGTTTGCATCTTTGCATCTGGCTCTGCCTCCATGTTGCCGGCCTTATAAGCAGCGCCCCTACGCTCAGCCTTCTCACCCCACTTCTGGACATTGAACTCAGGTTCTAAAGCTTGCAAACACTTTGCCGACAGATCCGTCTCTCTGGTTTAACTAAACTCATTTTTAGCTGGTACCTGAAAATAAAAATTGTACACATTAGTGGAGTGTCATGTGTTGTTCCATGTACGGATTTTGTAATGTCTAAATCAGATTAATCATATTTGCTCCTTCACGCATTTCTCATTTCTTTGAGATAAAAACATGTAAAACCCTTTCTTCTAGTTTTTTTTAAAAAACAGATACGTAGGTAGGTAGATAGATGATAGATAGATAGATAGATAGATACATAGATAGATACATAGATAGACAGACAGATAGACAGATAGACATAGATATATATCTGTTGACTTAGGTTGATTGTTAAAAAGCAGCAGGATTATAAAATTTATTTATAAATGCACAACTTATATTGGAAGACATTTAAAACTACCAATTCAAGAAGTATTTGGTGCACTATTAGTTGCTACTAATAACTAACTTCGTAAATGTGAATTTTCTATATAGCTTAAAAAACAGTGGATATAATTTGTGTTTTGTGACTATTGGTTCAGTCACTAGTCTGTAAATATGTCCCTTTTCCAATCTCCATTCCTTAGGAGTTCACAAAAGCTAATGAGGGCTCAGATCACAAAGCCCATTCCATCTTGTGGTGAATTCTTCTGTAACATGCTAATGAGAAACTTAGCAGCCAGTTAGTTCTGGGCCGTCTGGCGTCATGTCTGTGCGGTGGCTTCATAAATTTGTGTGAACTCCACTACCGGCAAAGCGAAGGCAAAACTGTATCCACTTAAAAGCCTTCACCGTGTTTGTCTTCAGGTAGTGTGTGTGTGTGTGTGTGTGTGTGTGTGTTCGCATTATCATGTCCTAACATTGTTTACTGCCTTACACACACAAGATTGCTCCTTCAGTTTATGTTGTATGCTTATAAAACTTTATTCCTAAGAATAATCTAACATCTTTATTAGAAGTTCTAGAAGGCTTTCCATGCATGACCTCACTTGACAATTGTAACAAGTACACCTTGACTCATTTTATAGACAAAGACACCAGAGTATTTTTATTTTTATAAAGTATGAAATAATAATTAGCATTGAATTGAATTTGGTCTCTTATTCATCAAGATGTTTCTATATCATACTGGGATTTGCACACTACTTAGAAACAGCCATTTCCTACAATTGGAGTTGTGTTTTATGGCATTGCCTTGAATCTGGATTAATGAACAGTGATTGCTACCCCAAGGGGTATTCAGTTTACATCCTATGGGCCTGTGGCCACACACGATACATTGCCAATTGAATTGATCAACACATAATACTGCTTCATGTGTGTTTCTCTCTCATGGTACCTTATTTAATATATATTGTAAATTTATTCCCATTAAATATGTAGGCAGCTTCACTCTGATTCATGCCTGAAAAGATAGTACTTAACACTTTTCTCAGAACCATACATCACAGCTGCTGAGGGTTTGGGAACACTAGCAACACAGTAATTAGGAGCCATTTCAAATAACAAATCACCAACAAAAGGGGAAAAGATGAAAAAAAAGAAGTGCCATCAAACAAAATCTTAGCACTCTGCCTGCAGAAGCAGGCAGATCTCTAAGTTTGAGGCCAGTCTAGTCTACAAAGCAAGTTCTAGGACAGCCAGGTCTACGTAGAGATACTCTCTCTTGAAAAACAAAATAATAACAATAAAAAACAATAACATATCAATTTGCCCAGCTTCTGCTGAGAGGGCGTGCATCACATGATCCAAATGTCACTCTTCCTGGCAATACATGCCTTCGAAAGCCTGAGAGTATAGGTTGAAAATAAATGGTAGCAAGTGTCGTAACTCACAGATTTGGAATCCATGAACAGTGAAGACTGAATATGTATCTGCATGTGTGTGCATGTGTGTATGTATGTGTGTATGAATTCTGCTAAGAACTAAACACTCATGGATTAAATGTCTATGTGAATCATAAAGCTACAGGTGATTCACAACTCTGTTATGAAGAATAAATCTAGACTGTGAACTGTACCATATGCTATTAATGCTGCAAAGACTGTCTTATAGTATTGTAGTTATATTATGGTCCACTAAAACACCACCTCATATTGAATATTCTGACTTTTAAAGACTACCAAGTATGCTGCTTTCTAAATTATGCCATATTATTTTCACCAAACTTAAAAATAAACACTTGTACAAATAGTTTTTACTATTGTAATTTTGATCAATAATAAGCATGTGTGTTTTTTCACGGCTTTAGAAGTATATGGGGGTCAAATTTGTTCAAAAGTTAAGTAGTTGGGTAGCTCCATTTTAAAGCTGGATCTAGACTGTACGTTGTGGCACTGTAACTAAATTTGTGAGGCTGGGTGCTGTAGAGAAGGTGAGAGGCTTATTTAGCCCACAGTTTGGAAGCTCATAAGCAAGGTGCCAGCCACAGCTTCTGGTAGGTGTCCCACGGTGGAGAGCATTACATGGACTTATGTGCACAGATGGGAAGTGGTAAGAAAGCTCACACAGGAGGAGAGGAAGCAGGAGAGTAAGGAGAGACCAGGCCAACTCCTTTCCTCATCTGTTTCTGGAGGAACTAGTCTGTTCCTAGTAGACTAGCCCATTGCCAAAGACCAGCGCCCACTCCTTCATGTGGATGGTCATGACCCACAGGGTCATCCACAGGGCCCCACCTCTTAAAGGCCCCAGTGCTCTTCAAACTACACTCGTGATGATTATGCATAAAGTCATTAATCTTGGTTGCATCATACTTCCTTATCAGTTCCTACTTTTCCTTTGTTCCTTGTATTTTATTGTAAGTTAAGAAGTGCTTGGTAGGCAGCACTTAAAAGTTAAAAAAAATTTACTCATGGGATGTTCTTGAATCAGCAAACTATTTCAAACTGGGTGTGTAGATTTAAGTCTCCTGATTCTAGACCTGAGGTCTAGCCTTAGTGATCATTCGATGCAATGCTTTCTGGGTAAGCTGATTATTAATCATCCTGAGTAGAATCCATTCAGCAAATATTTAATGAGTGTTCAAAGGACCTAAATTGTGTGTGTCTCTGTGTGTGCACGCTTGTGCATGCGTGATGTTATGCATGTGTTAGTGCAGGTGTGCACAGAATTCAGAAGAACATGTTGGATCCCACTGAAATGAGTTACAGGTATCTGTGAGCCTCTAGGGAGTGCCAGGAACTGAATTCTGATCCTCTGCAAGAGCAGAAAATACTCTCGGCTGCTGAGTCACCTCTCTATCCCGGATGTGCTTTTTCTTTCACCATAAAGGATTCAAATGTGACTTAGGGGATTGAGGGCATGGCTCAGCCATGGGACACATGCGTAGCATGTGTAAGGCCCAAGGTTCAGCCTCCAGACCAGCAACAACAAAAGCCCAGTAGAGCATAAGGGATGACTGCCCTTCAAGCATTTCCTGTGTCGTGTAGAGCACAGATGCACACCAACCTGATGTGCTGTACACCACTGAGGACATCCCGGCCTGAATGCAAGCTCTGTGAGGGTGTGTCTCCCAAGCCCCCAGTGCTCACTCATACAGTTTCTTAGCAGAATGCAAGCTCCATGAGGATGTGTCCCCCAAGCCCAGAATGCTTACTCATACGGTTTCTCAGCAAATGTTTATGAGTAGATTAATATGTTAAACAGAAAGATGAAAATTCCTCCCCCCTGCCTTAGATGTCTGCATTTCCGTTGGTCCTTACAACAGTGTTAGGACGGAGGTAGCATGTGCCTTCTGCATATGGGAAGGTTGAGGCTCAGAGAGCTTGTGTGTTTGCTTAATGCCAAACAACTGGGAGTTGGTGGGATAGACCTGGGAGCTCTCGAGATAGACTTCTGGGGAAGAGATGCTGCCTATCTGATGGAATTCTTTTTGATGATTTTTATTTTCATCATGTTTTACAACTGTACCAGTTTCCCCTCCCTCCTTTCTTCCTAGTCCCTCCCCTCTGCCCCCCATCCACTCCTCTTCAGTTTCTCTTCAGAAAAGGCAGTCTCCCATGAATATCAACCAAACATGGCATATCAAGCTGAAGTGAGACTGTAGTTGGATTTCCTGTCAGACTTCCTTTGGGGTTGCTAGCCTCCAAATAATGACATGGAGACTTATTATTAATTGTGAAACTTTGGCCTTTAGCTTAGGCTTGTTCCCAACTAGCCCTTATAACTTAAATTAACCTGTTCCTATTCATCTACATTCTGCCACGTGGCTTTTTTACCTCTCATCCATTTTGTACATCCAACTTGCTCCAAGTCTCCCTGACATCTACCTAGATTTCATCCCGAATTCCTCTCTCTGCCCAGAAGTCCCGCTTAACCTCTCCTGCTTATAGCTGTTGGTCATTCATCTCTTTATTAAACCAATCCGGTGCCTTAGGCAGACAAGGTAAAACAGCAACATATCTTTACAGAGTTTGCTTAAATATCGCGCAACAAGGCACTTCCCTCTTATAATAATTAGACAAGACAACCCAGTATGAGGAGTAGAGTCCCAAAAGCCAGTAAAAGAGACAGAGACAGCCCTGCTCCCATTGTTCGGAGTCCCATAAGAAGACCAAAATACAGAACTGTAACAGATTTATGCAGAGCACTGGGAATCCTACAGAAGAGGGGGAGGAAGGATTGTAGGAGCCAGAGGGGTCAATGACATCCCAAGAAAACCCACAGAATCAACTAACCTAGGCTCATAGGGGCCCATAGAGGTTGAACTGACAGCCAGAGAGCCTGCATGGGACTGACGTGTTGAAACTACACTCTACATAGACATTTTAGCTGGAGAATTGTGTTTGAGGTGCTTCTTCATTCTTAACCTGCCTCACATCCACAGAAGCCCATGGAAGAGCTGCAAAGCTGAGAAGTTTTGAAATGGGGTCTTTGAAAGTAACCCACGGTTCACTACCCAAGGCAGCCTTGATCCAGCAATTGCTAAAGAAAGAGGATGAAAAATTGAGCCAATTCTCCAGTGGCGCCCCAAGGTTAACTGTCTCTCGCTCTTTGTTCAAGGGTGCCTGTGAGATGATGATGGGCGCAATTTTGAAAGAACTTCAGAAGAGAACTCAAGCCTCTCCTGAGCCAGCCTCCCTAGGAAAGGACTTCTGCTGTCCTCCCAACCCCCTGTGCTCTGGACGGGCTGGACTTGTTATCACTGGGAAGACCCTGGAGTTTGCCCTGCAGGAGAGTGTGCAAAGGCAGTTCCTGGAGCTGACCTCACGGTGCCAAGCTGTGGTCTGCTGCCGAGCCACGCCCCTTCAAAAAAGTGAGGTGGTGAAACTGGTCCGTAACCATCTCCACGTGATGACCCTGGCCATTGGTGAGTGGAGGTGGGAGGGTGGACACCCTGCCCAGCATTCTCCGTTGTATGACTCCAGGGGCTGATCCCTTGCCTGTCTTTCCTTCTGTCTAGCATTATAGTTCTGTATTTCCTCTTCCTGCTGTACTTTGCTCCCCTCTGCTTCTGTCTGTACCATTTCCCTCCCTTCCTGCCTCCGTGATCACCTGCTGTGAACATGATATTAGGGACGGAACACATAGAACAGTATGATAATATTCTTTGAGTTATGTCTTAGACCCCAAATCAGTTTAGTTACCTAGAATTAAATACTGAATCAGGAACTGAAAACTTCAGGATTTCTACCTTGAGGAAAGTTAAGGTATACAAAAACAATAAAGTATCCATTCAATGGGTGTTTTCGAGTGGCATATTTGTATCAGGATTCCCCCATCCTAGACAACAGCTATAAAACAGTATCTGTACCTGATACCTTTCTTAGAGAGCTTACATCTAGTAGGAGGATACATAGTAGCACAAACAAATAAGCAAGTGAATGTGTAAAATATCAGTTCACTAATGCTATTAAAAAAAATAAGGAAAAGATTTGCCACTTTAAGTTCAGTTCCTAGAGTAGAACTGGCTTCTTGGGCTGTGTGTGAGTGAAGACATAAAGGAAATGGCAGAGATCAAGAACACTGGAGATCGGGGTAAGCATTGCTGGCAGACAGCACAGCAAAGGAAAAACCAAAGACGCTGTGTGTTCAAGGCCAAAGCAGACTGGGGAGTGTTTTCTGCAGCTGATTGACTGACAGAGAGGTGGGTGTGGCCAAGTCTCATAGGGTCTGAAAGGCCATTATAAAATTTTGGCTTTGATCTGAAAAAGGGAGTGAGGGAGCCAGTGGAAAATGTTGATCTGAGTGGGATCTGCCTTCTATTTAGAAGGATCACTTTGTCCTCTGCGTGAGAGTCAACATGCTACAAGAACATAAATAAGGAGAATATTTAGGAGGTTGTTAAAATAATTCAGACAAGAGATGGTGGTGGCTTGGTCCCAGATAGCAGCAGAGGAGGAGGAAGTGGGACAAGGCCAGACAACAGGCATGCTTTGAAGAAAGGGCCGCTGCCATTTGCTGATGAATTGCATATGTGCCATGACAGGAAGAGTTGTCCAGGGACTACCAGTGTCTTGAGGGGTGGGGTCTTAAACTTCCTTAGCTTGAAAAGTCTTTCAGAGGTCTTCGTAGTCAAGTGTCCAACTGGAATAGAAATCTGCAGCTTAGCAAGGTGGAATCGATTGAACATAAACATTCGTGAATTGTAGGTCCAGTGAGTGCTAAAGGTTTCACGGTCTAAGCCCATCAAACAGTGAGCATCAGTGGGGAGAAAAGCATGCCGTGCAGTTCTGATACACATGTGTTTAGATGGGATGCAGTGGAGCTTCATCCAACCCTTCTGTTGCTTATACATGAAAATGAATGAATGATTCAGATCCCTGGGTTAAGATGGAGTGAAACCCTTGGCCTTTGTATTAATTAAATCATGGGCCCATCTTTACCAATCACTGGAGGCAGGGAAGACAAGATGTTGACTTCCAGGCCTCAGCCTGTTCCCTATCCATAAATTCACCCTAACGAACCACATGGGCTCAGAGTCAGCAGTCGTCTTGGGACAGTGCATGCTCCTTACCTGAAGGGGCTTCTAGTGTTGCTGTAGGGACAGTGACTCTGGACACCGCTGTAAAATGTGCTAGAGAGGATGGGGCCCACAGGGTGGCTCTGGAGCCTAGTGGAGCAGTTGACGTAAAGGGGACATGAGAAGATTTCCTATAGAAAAAGACATGTAAACAAAGCCTGGGTAAATGATATCCAGCAAGGTAGGAGGGACAAGGACAGTGTTAAAGAAGCAGAGAAATGGCCTGTGTAAGAACCAGAAAGAGCAGGGTGTCTGGAAAATTGGAAGTAGCGTGATGATACGCAAAGGGGAAGGGTCAGCCTAAGACGGTCTCACAGTGTCCTGGATAGTGTATCGTCAACTTGGCAAAGGTAGAGCTGTTTGAGAGAATGTGTCCCTAAGATTTGTCTGCAGGCAAGCCGTGTAGGGCATTTTCCTAACTA
The DNA here is from genome assembly GCA_001685095.1 of Ellobius talpinus. Classification (NCBI taxonomy): domain Eukaryota; kingdom Metazoa; phylum Chordata; class Mammalia; order Rodentia; family Cricetidae; genus Ellobius; species Ellobius talpinus. Next base: position 4,266 of record LOJH01005573.1, on the reverse strand, counting down.
GTGATTGCTTTGGGAGGGCCCAGCCCATTGTGCATGGCGCCACCCCTGGAAAATGAGTCCCAGGGTGGATAAGAATGCAGGTCAAGCAAGCTAGGAAGAGGAAGCCGGTAAGCAGCATCCTCCATGGCTTCTGCGTCAGTTCCTGCCTCGAGCTCTGACTTCCCTCAGTCATGAATTATGATTTTCGAGGTGAAGTAAGTCCTTTCCTCCCCCAGTTTCTCTTTTGATCATGGCATTTTATCACAGCAATAGAATCCTAAGACACACAACATGAAGGATTTGAAGACAGTATTGAGTCTGGAAATTTTCCTAATGGTAATGAGATGCTACGTTTAATTCTGCTTCACTGGTTTCCCTGTAACTGTGGAAAATGGGATGCACCCCAAAGGACCAATTTGTTCACTTGAATAGCCACGGGATTTGCAGTTTATACCTCACACGTGTCTCATGTTTCCTTCTGCCTCGTGAAGGTGATGGTGCCAATGATGTTAGCATGATACAAGTGGCCGACATTGGGATAGGTGTCTCAGGTCAAGAAGGCATGCAGGTGAGTCCATACGCACCCAGCTACCATGACCATCTGCCTACTAAGGGGACTTCTCTGATAAAATTGCAGTGGGACAGTGGGGCTGTAGGGTAAGGAGTGAGAGAGGCCGGACCTTCATCTGTTCCACGATTGGTCACTTGTGAATAATATGTGGTCCTGGCCAGTTTCTACTGTGTTCTGTTTTTAAAAAGCTTGTGCACATCAAAGGATTTCACTTTGTAGGCATGTGATAGGTTTACTAAATTCTCATTGGAAAAAAAATCTACTACAATTTGAATACATGACATGTAAAATATAGAGAACGGGGAGGGAAGGGAAAGGAAAGGAGACATGAAAGAATGAGAAGGAAGAAGATGTGACGTGTCTGCTGTCTCTCTGTATGTGTGTATATGTACATGTGTGTATGTATGTGTGTATGCATGTGTGTATGTATGTGCATATGTGTGTATGTGTGAATGTATGTGTTATGTATGTGTATGTGTGTATATGTACATGTGCATATGTGTGTATGTATGTATGTGCATATATGTGTGTATGTAAGTTTGCATGTATGTATGTGTGAATGTATGTGTGTATCTATATATGCGTGTATGTATATGTATGTGTGTGTATACATAAGTGTTTGTATATGTATGTATGAATGTATGTGTGTATGTATATATTGTGTTTATATGTATGCGTGTATGTGTATATATGTAACGTGTGTATGTATGTGTGATGTGTGTATGTGTGTATTATGTATATGTGTGTATATCTGTGTGTGTAAATGTGGGTGTGTATGTGTATATATGTGTGTATGTATGTGTATATTATGTATGTGTGTATATCTGTGTGTGTAAATGTGTGGGTGTGTATGTGTATATATGTGTGTATGTATGTGTATATTATGTATGTATGTGTGTATATCTGTGTGTGTAAATGTGTGGGTGTGTATGTGTATATATGTGTGTATATATATGCATGTGTATATTTATAGTCTGTCTTTTTGGATCTACTTGGGAGTTAACTGATTTGGGTTTACTGATTGTCAGGCTATACTGCTAGGCTGTGTGTGTTCTAGCATGTTCAGTTGCTCAGGATAGTCTTCTCTCCCTGTTTGCAGGCTGTGATGGCCAGTGACTTTGCCATCTCTCAGTTCAGACATCTCAGCAAGCTCCTTCTTGTGCATGGGCACTGGTGTTACACACGACTCTCCAACATGATTCTCTATTTTTTCTACAAGAATGTGGTATGTACGTGCTGAGAACTTGCCACCCCCTCTCCAATCCAACCACTCCTAGTGGCCTCAGGGATGACTAGCTGTGTTCCTCAGTGCCTGGAGAACAGCGGAAGCCCTTCTCATGTCCTTCCAGAGATAATCTGGGAATGTGTGCTTGAACTATTGGCTACAAATTGCTAGACCTGTTCATCTGCCAGCACACTCTGGCCCTGTGCATTCCATTAAGTCCCGACTGGTTCATTTAAATCCAATTTTTGACCTTCTATAGAAAGATAGTGACAAGCAGGATTATGAAATGTTTCAAGTTGTCAGTAGAAAATGAAAAGGTTTGCTTCCATGGTACTAGGGATGGCAAATAAGTAAATATATGAGTAGATAAATAAATCTGTTGCTCCTAAGTAACAGCTCCTGTCCTCTATCAAGAAGGGATAGAGTTGAAAACTCAAGGATTTTCTACCCCGCCCATAAAGTCTACTTATGCTTTGCAGATCTATTGTGATGTTGGAACTTTAGTGTGATTTTTGCTTGGATTAATCAGAAATTGCTTGGAAATCCTCATATCTAATCTTATTTCATTTAAATTAAGCATACCTGTCTTCCTTCCTTCCCTCCCTCCTTTCCTTCCCCCTCCCTCTCTCCCTCCTTCCTTTCTTATTTTTCTTTTACTTTATAAATTTTGGGAGGTGGTCTCTAGTTGTTAAGTCCTGGATGGCCTTGTATTCACTATGAGGTTCAAGTTCACCTCAAATCTGTAATATCCTCCTACTTCAGCATCCTAAGTTGCATTACAAACATAGAACAAAATAGTAGACTTCAGTTTTCTTTCTTACACACTCCCACTTAGGTTCATTTTCTTCCAGGTGGACTTATGTAGCGACATCATGGTCTTTAGGCTGCCCTTACTCTTGGTCTTTAAAAGCACAGCATATTAGTAGGGGACTTACCTTGGATCACTCGATTGAAATACCATCTACCATCTTTAGGGAAAATGCATTCTTCCCCTTCAGGATATACCCCAATGTGTTATTTAGATCTCTGTTGTGCGTCAAGGTGGTTTTCCCCTTGTAGTACAGTGAAGTTCTAGAAAGTTCTCAATTGTTTTCTAAGTCAAAGTAGCACATTTATTCAGAGGGTGAATAGTACACAAATATTTCAAATATGAAATGTCTCCACCCGGAGAAATCTGTGACGTGTCATGGGAAAGTTCAAGGCATTGTCATCTAGGCTTTTAGGAAGGACTTTCAGAAAGGCTTTTAGAACTCTCCCAAGAGTTCTGCCTGCAGTATCTTTGCATTTTCTATCTTTATCATTATGGGGATGCAAGCCTCGTCGCCACCCTTATTAAACCCAAGGTTTGAGAAACACAAATATTACGGAGAGACACCGCAGCTCCTAGAGATGGAGGGCACTCTAGTTACTAGGCAGGACACCCCGGGGAAGGACCGCTTTCTGCTGTCTAGCTACAGATGGTCACTTTCACTCCAGATTTAATGTCTACCCTTTATTTTCCCTAGGCAAATAGAAATTCCATTATTAGTCACAGAGATCTGGGTGAGGATGAGAAGACTCTAAAGTGACTTGGTTTCTGAGACTTTGTTTCTTTGATGGTGGACAACTTATCAATGAATACTATGGGTGTTCACACCAATGCCCCAAACTACATGTATCCAACCTGGGTAGATTTGGAGGAACTGACCATAATGCCTCTCCATGAACACTAGGTAGAAAGGTGTCTTCTAAGTGTTATGGAGCTGTGCTATTGTGTGGTGGTGCATCTGTGGTGCTGGCGACGGCAATATCTTGCTATTTGGTGGTCTGCCATTGCAGTTCAATTGGACGAATGCTTGTGTACCATGCACAAAGTCCTGTGCTTAATTACCATCACTGCATAAATGCACGCCTGTATCTTCACATTCTCAGTGGAGAGGCAGGAAGTTCAGGATACTGAGGTTAAGCTGGGGAGATGGTCCAGTGGGTAAGCACTGAACAGAGGAGATAACCTGAGTTCCAATCCACAGAACTCACATTAACAAGCTTGGCTTGCTCACATGCTCCCGTAGCCACAGCACTGTTGTGGGTGGAGTCCAGATCCCTGGGACTAACTGTGCAAGCATAGCTCCAGGTCCAATGAGAGACCCTGTCTCAAAGGAGTGAGGTAGAATGTGACAGAGCAGGATACTGATGCCCTCCTCTGGTCTCCCCTTGCACACAGTGTGTGCAAATGCACCCTGCCTACACATAGTGTGCGTGTACACACACACACACACACACACACAGAGTAAATGAAGTTTACTCTCTGGCTAAAATTGGATGGTCTCTTGGGAAACATGGGAAGTTAGCTGCCCTGGATGGAACTGGCAGCCAGTCTGAGCTATAGGCCTTGAAATCATCATCATACTCATGATCAGAATGCTAAAGTAGCTAACAACCGACCCCCCCATTTTTTAAAAATATTTATTTATTTATTATGTATACAATATTCTGTGTGTCTGCCTGCAGG
>LOJH01005572.1:4799-33758 GCA_001685095.1 Ellobius talpinus | reverse complement strand
TTTTGGTTCTTGCTTAATTCTCAGGGAGACTTCACCATTTGAAAACAGCCATCTGCCTGTTAAAATGCATTGATGAAGCTATTCCAATTATGCATGCTTGTGGTATATCAAAACCATGTAGACGCTCGCATCCACATGTACATACCCACATACAGACATATACACATAATCAAAACTAAAATAAATCTTTTTAAAAAAATTATAAGTTGGGTGGTGGTGGCGCATGCCTTTATTCCCGGTACTCAGGAAGTAGAGACAGGTGGATCTCTGAGTTTGAAGCCAGCCTGGTCTACAGAGTGAATTCCAGGCCAGACAGAGCTACATAGAGAAATCCTGTCTCAAAAAATAAGTAAACAAATAAACAAAAAGAAAAAAACCAAAAACAAAAAGTTATATAATTGTCAGTGAAAGCTGCCGGTTACCATAGAGAAGCCAGGTAAGGGACAACGCTGGCTGCTCTTTCTAAAATCAGCAGGGACCTTCAGTCCAATGCCAGAAGTGCTGTGCTAGGATGTGATCTTGCATTCGTCTCTTCTTGTCTTTCCTTGGCTTCTCCTTTGTGTCTGGAAGACACTGTGGTAAGCAGCCACATGCCTTGGAGACACGCTCGCTCTCTGAATCACAGTGTTTATGTGTGCGAACACCACACAGCCCAGGCTACTTCAATGCGTTCTCTCACAGATGCACACACTCAAGTCCATTTCATTGACCCCCCTTCTCAGTCATTCTTTATTTCCATTATATTTCGCCCCGTGCCCTCACTCGCTTTAGAAGGAGTCAATACATAAAGTTCACTATCTCCAGTTGGGCAGAGAGTTCATGAATCTAAAATATTAGTTAAAGGAAAACCAAATACATAGGTTCTCGGTGATTATTGGAAGATCAGTCTCCCTATCCTGTGATTCTGGAATCTTTTTTTAAAGGTGATTTCCAGTCACATGCCAGTATCCTAGGCTGGCACAGTACAGGACGGGACTGTCTTCTCCCTTAGGCCAGGACTGTTCCTTCTCCTCCGTGGTCATGGCTACATTTACAAATTCATGCCTCACTCCAAGCTTCCCTCAGGACCTCTTAACCCATCTTTCCATGGCTCACGGAACAGTGACACCTATGGCCCAGGCATCTTAAACATGGATCCACAGTCCAGTTGTCTGTACTTTCTTCTTCTCAAACCTGATTCTTATCCTGCCCTGCCTGCCCCTGCCAGCGCCTTTACCCCCATTATCCTCCAGCCTGGAAAAGGAGCCATGAGAGATTTACTACCCTACCAGTTCCCTAAGGGCTGTCACCAAGGGCTGCTGCTACTGCCTCTCAGTTACCTCTATTTCAGCCTCTTCTCACTTCCTCATTTCTCCCAAAGCGTTCCCATGTCTTGGACACCCATGATTGTGCATGTGTATACAAGCAAGCATGCAGTGTCACTTGGGATTGAACCCAGGTCTCCTCATGCTGGGCAAGTGTTCTGCACTTAGTTCTATTTCAGCCCACCTGGTCTTTTGGAACATCCTTGCAAGGGACGCCACACTTCTGGGCTTGCTTCCATCCTGTGGCCATGTCCAGACTCTGTTTGCATCACTTTTCTCTTAAGGTGTCACATCTAATGGGCGTAGCTCCTGTCTTTCGGAGCATCCTGAAACTTCCCACTGCCTTAGGTGACAATCGGATTTATCAGGTGATAAAGTGGGCCCTTTTCAGGCTCACTAGGGCCTTCTCAGGCACTTCTGCCTCCCCTCCAGCCATGTAGTACTTCCTGCCCATACCCATCCTCCCAGCACTTCCGGGCTATCTCCCCAAAGTTGCCCTGCCAGGAATGTTTCCACCCTTCCCCATCATCCTTTAACAGTCAGCTCAGGTGTCACCTCTTTCCCAGGGCCTGGGTGGAATCTCCATAGCAGCAAGTCTCACTCAAATGATTTCTCTGTTTGTCCCCTTGGAGGTACTGTAAGCACATCTAAGCTAAAAGGAGACATTTACATTTCTGTGGCTTTCCTCTGAGAAGTCCTGAACAGATAAGTGTTTGGTGAGTGATCCTCTTAGTACTGGGGTAGTGGTCGCAGGAGTCAATATTACTGAATTCTAGAACCTCTGTAGGATTAAAAAAAAAGCTGCCAGGCTTTGACTACCTTGCTTATGGGGTCCTGATAGCCAAGTTTGGGTTAAATTCAGTTTGGTTAATAGTTATTGTGTAGGTTTGTACAGTTTACATTAGGCTCGTGTTTAAACTTCGAGAAAAGGAAGACATTTAGAAATGACAACGCTACAAAATGTCTACTGTCGGATTCTCTACCACTGTCTCTGTTTTATATGGAAACAGAGATGAACTAACAAATTCCTTGAAATCACATTGCAGGTACGAATGATCGTTTGACACCAGAGAGTCTGTGGCATTGAAGTCTTTGTAGTTACAGGATACAACCCCTTGTACAGTAATTCTTTAACAACTAACAGACATGGAGTGCTTCCCATACGCCTGGCTCTGCTCCTAAAGCTCTGTGTGATTAGCCTTCCAGCAAACACTGGGCAACCCTATTCACCAATACTTTGTTTCTCTTGTTTGTGAAACTGGATAACGCTTCCAGTCTTTCAGGGGTTTGTGGTAGGGATGAAATAAAATTACCTATGGGGAAATTTGGATCATATTAACCAACCCGATTCAGCAAACAATTGTCCATGATGCCCAGCGAATAGACTCTTCCTGGGTATCTGTGGGGAATGGGGTTTCAGGCCCTCTCTCAAATATCAACAGTCACAGATAGATGCTCACGTCCTTTAATGAAGTGGTGTAATGTTTGTACAGAATCCACAGCCCTCTACCCATAAACTTAAATCATCCCAGGGTTTGTCTCACACCTAACACCCTGTGCATGACTTGTAAATAGGTGACAGACTATATTGCCTAGCAAAGAGCAGTAGGAAAATAGACTGTATTTGTTCAGTCTAGATTCAATTAGAAATTGATTTTTGATTCATGATGCATTAAACAGGCAGACGGGGCGTTGTCGATATGGTAGCCAACTGTGCATAGCAAGTTAGATTCTGGCAGACTTAGCTGCCTGGAGCAATTGAGAATGCTGCTCAGTGGAAGGTCTCACTTTGGGGGAGTCATGGGACCAAGTGGGAATGATAGCACCCGTTCCTACTGACTGGGGTCCTCTTGGCAGAGACTGAGGCTTGAATGACACCGACCAAGGGCACCTTTGTGGAGGGACACAGAGAGAAGGCTGGAGTCAATGTGCTTGTCTTCTTTGTTTAGGGTTCCTAGCCTGTTTATTGCTCTCATTTGAAAGATATCTTGAGGCATTCCCAGTCTCCCTAAGCTTGCTTTTCTTTCTGGAAATTAGATGTTGGAATTCAGCATCTTAAAAGTCCTATGCATGTCTGTGACCTCTGACTTGATAGATCCACGGCTCTTACATACCAAGATCCTGTCTGAACTGTCTTTCCTGGGTGTCCTCAAGGAAGGAACGTCCCTAATCTGGGTAAATAGTCCTCTCTTCATTGGCAAATTTGTCTCCCAATCTATATGCCCCCAGATCGCCTAGTTATCACCTAACACTCATGATGGTCTCTCTGATGTCTCACTTTCTGTGTGGCCCTTAGCGCTCCACCCCTTCTTGCCTTACCACTCCCTGGTAAATATACCCACTGTGATTTTGCATTGCCAAAGGGGCATGGAATGAAGCCCATGGCTGTGCAGAGAACGTGGGCTGAATACTGCCTAGGTCCTGGTCTTCCTTTCCTGTGCTTCCTTCCTGCACTGCTTCTTCTTTGGTTGATGAAGTGAGGTTTTGTTTTACACCAAAGCACTCCTCTCAGTGTTTCTGGCTTTTATCTCGATTTGTACTTTTCTTGATGTTAATGTTTGGTTGGAGGTGTCACCTCAGCACCTGGCATCCTTAAACCCAAAGAGTCTGTAATGTTTGGGTTAAGGCCACACCCCAGCCACTGGCATCTCTATATTCAAAGAGTCTGGAATGTTTTGGTGGCAGTTCCATCCCAAGCTCCCTCCCCTGGGAGTTGCCTCAGTCCAGACTCCACCTCCGACAAAGCCTGCCAAAATGGTGACCCCTCCCCAAAGATGCTCAAGACCACTTCCACAGGGTATTTAAATTGTATCCCAGAGAAGGAACACGATTTGCTGGTTTTCCTTCCCCTTCTCTCTGGAGGCTGGAAGGCCACCTGGGAGCGTTGGTATCCATTAAACCTGGGCTTTTTCGAATTCAGTTTGTTTTTGTTTTTGTCTGATCTGAATTATTGTGCCAGCAGAGAGGCTTATTGGGGTTCAGAAACTTCTCAATTAAATGGGTTTAGGATGTAAGAACAGCAGAAAGTACGTGAAAGCCAAGAGGAGAAGCAGGTCTATGAAATCAGCTTCTCAGTCTCTTACGGTCACTCTGGTCAGGACACAGTCATTTAAGAGTCACCTATGATGCACTGCTGATGTTTGAATGGGCAAGGCTCCTGTGAGAGATAGCTGGACATCAGGGCTGAACTGCCCACAGATGCCGTTCATTCAGAATGAGAGTACGTGGATCATACTGGTCAACCCATGCTGTAGAAGGCCGTCTGGATGCCAGTGCCGCCCTGGAAGAGGCTGATCTAAATCCCACAGTATTTATACATTAGGTTGGCTAAAACAAAGAACAACCATGAATAACAAGGCCCCCAAGCCAACCATTTTCCCCACATTCTGCTTCAACAGCTGGTGAGTTTCCTCTGGAAATTGAGTTTTTTTTAAAACTGTGCACAAGTTTTAAGATAAGTAAGATGTTCCATTTTTAGTGTTCTACGGTCTTGGGATGAAATATTCTCCTGATCTTTGAGATATCCCAACATTCTCATGGTCCCCTATGGGTTCATTTTCTTCTTACTTTAGTTAAGTTTTATAGTGTGTGAACTTTGAATTTCCTGTTTCCTTGGAATGTTATTAGTGACCAGCTTGTCTGTTTACATTTCGAAAGGCTGCAACAACAACAAAAAAGAGGAGCTTGGTTTATCTTTGTTCCTGAAAAAAGTTTATCCTGTCTGTCTCAAGCCCTGGAAGTGAGGAAAACTTGCTGCTCTGGGCCAGATCTAAATCCCTCATTTCCTTGAGCGTTCATGTCGATGCCAAGTGCTTCAGAGAGCACAGGACTTAAAGGGCTGCAGACCTCCGGCAGCCATAGCTCCAAAAGCCTGGGAAAGTTGGTTTCCACTGAGAGCGTTGGTAAATCACATACCAATGGAAGTTGGTCTACACTTCTAAGCTGCATCCGATTTTGATGAGCACTGATATAATCTAAAGAAGGAAGACAGAAGAAAGATGCAAAGACAGGTTTAAGAGCGTGGGGCCGGGTGAGCTGGCTTTGCTTACAGCTGTGTGAGAATCAATTTCATTTTTGCTACAAATGCATGATGGAACAAAAACAATCTAAATCCACAGCTGAGGCATGTGAACTAATGGTGGTGGTATTGTGTATAGAACCTGCTAGTAATTTAGGGACTCTAGACTCTTCAGACAATATAGATATGGGGATTCTGGCCCAAGACACTTATTTTGTATAGCTGCCTGGAGACAGAGACAAAAAACAATATGATTTGGCCTTTTAGAAACTTTAGAAAATACTTCCTGCTCTCTATGGCTCAAGTAAACACTGACAAAATAAGTCCTCTTGGAGATGACTTCACAACACATGTAAGACAGGAAACTGGTGAAAGGTCCATCAGAGGGGCTGGGGTGTAGTTCAGTGCTAGAGTCTTCCTGTCCTGTATGTGTGAGGCCCTGATTTCAATGCCCAGAACAAAGAAAAGATTGCCTGACAATGTACCCCCCTGCTCCCCTCAAACTTTTTTTCTGTTTACAGGGTCTATTACTTAGCTTTGGCTGTCCTGCAATCCACTACGTAGACAGGGTTAGCCTCAAATTCAGAGATCTGCCTGCCTCTACCTACCTAGTGCTAGGATTAAAGGCTTGTGCTGTCACATCAGGCTTGTCAAAGAACTCTTAAAATCAACATGCTCTAATCACTACAATTTCCAAGTGGGCAGCATCTGGGCATGGTGGCACAGACTTGTAATTTTAGGCATCAAGAGACTGAGGCAGGAGGGTCATGAGTTCAAGGCCAGTCTGGGCTATATACTGAGTCTGAGACTAGCCTTGGCTTTGTAGAAAGACCCTGTGTCAACCAAAATATAGAAAATATAACAAAACCCAATGCCAATGAGGAACAGAAGGGTTTAAGGTTGATAATAGCTTAGATTTTCTGTTCTTAAAAATAACAGAAGCAAATTCTATTAGTGTTCTTTAGCAAATGATAAATTTATTAGGTGTCTACAAAGTACAAAACACTGAAAGCTGCTGTTGAGGGATATAAAGGTGTGCAGGATTTGTGCCTGCTCTCGAAGAACTCACAGTCTACACCATGACTCACAAGGACAAGTTGTGGGATGTTACAAGATGCAAGCCTAGCTCTTAGAAAGTCGCGTGCTCTGAATTTCTCTCTGGCCAGACGTAAGAAATCCCTTCAACAGGAAAGCTAAACATGGGAAAGAGACCTTTTGTGGATTAATCAGTGACCTTGACTTTGCTTTTTCAGAATTGTTCCGCTGCTGCTGCTCTGTTCTCGTAAATCCTCAGCATCGTTTCTGACCTTGGTGTGGAGAGAATCTCCAGGCTTCCTGAACCTTCACCAGGGTTTCCTGTTTGTGGGTGAGTGGCTCAGATGCAGCTTGGCCTTGGAATGATTCGTCATCCAATTTTTTTCTTTCAGTCGATGTATCTTTGGACTTTGGTTGGCACTAGGCCACTATGCTTTGCAGTCCCTGCTTCCAAAGGCGGAGGAAGATGCAATGCAGAAAAGCAGGCCAGGCTCCTTCTCTTACTTTCAACATTTAATAGTGCATTTACTGAATATACTCTGTACAGATATAGGAAAATTATAAACCTCTTTATTTATTCTTTTTTTTCCACTAAAACTGTATTCACGTAAAGTGTATTTACAACGCAGACAGGGGAGCCTTGAGGTACAAAACCCAAAAGAATATCTGAGGTATAAATACAAGTATATTTTAAATAATAATCTTTATCATGCTTTATCTATGTCTGAAAGTACAGTGGACAGACATGTGTACATGTTTCTCAAATAGAATGGTATGTACAGCATACAATATTACAGATCCAGAAGCCAACATAGTTGAATATACACGCACGTCTTCACAAGCAACACTGATAATTCAAATACTCAAATGTTAAAACTCTGCTCTCATATCCCCCTTTCTTCAAAGAACCTTTGAAATAATACTGGCAAGGTAACTACATTATAACAAAATAAAAATCCTTCTTCAACTCTCATTCATACGTTACTCACTTTTTGATCCACACAAGATAAATTTACTAATACTGTCTTGAGTCAACCTTTAGCATTACAGTAAAACCTGTATAAAGACCGCCCTTCCAAACACCTGTACTCTTAGTTTTTCAATGAAATTACTAGTCCCCATTATTACTAAAATACAGTTCAAGGGCAACATGAGAGAAAAGGAAAAAGAAATGTAGGAAAAATAACACATCGTCAGAAAACCTATCTGTGCATGAGGACAAACCCAGTGAAAATACATGCTGTTGCCGTCGGGTACATGGAGAACACTAACAACCAATGCCTCTTCTGCTTGGGTTAAATCTACTGGGGATATATTTCCGTGTCCCTTTGTTTATCTTAGAGTTGATGCCACAAGCATGACAATGCTGAGTTATAACAGGTAAAAAGGGTTGATGAGCCTCTTATCCCAGCCATCAGGCCGAATGAGACATGGGCATCCGCAACATAGCGAGTCGGTTGTTCTAGATAGATCAGCCTGGGTGAGACCCTGTCTCAAAACAAGAGGTGAAAACAGAGCTGGGGATAAGTCCACCGTAGAGTGCTTGCCTGGCTTCTAAGAGGCCCTGGGTTCAACTCCTAGTACTGAAAATAAAAAAGTTCTGGTAACTAACACTGAGTGTTAGTGTTTGGTGCCTTTACATCTCACGTAAATAAAACCCTTCCTCTGGAGCCACTCAAGAGAGTGGAGAGGATGTTCATTAATGTGCGACTGGTTACATTACTACAGTCAGGGGAAACTACAATTTATGGGAAAGCAAAGGTTTAAAGAAAAAGAAAGAAACAAACAAACAAAAAAACCCAAAAGAACCCACCCCTCAAATAAAACAACAACACAGTAACCTGGGGGGAAATAGAGAAGGGAGCTGGGTTCCCCTTCTGGGTAGATCCCTGGGTAGTCAGCTCTTCCAGGCAGAGCTAACCCTGGTGTATGTATCAGCATCCTTTGTGGGCGTCTCAGTGTGCCAGACACTGCATCCCAGCTCTTCACCTGTGCCACTCAGCCAGCAACACACACATTCACACTCCTCTGTGCAAACCGATCTCTGCTCATCTCAGGGAGAAAACCTGTCAGCCAGTACCAACCATTCCAGTGGATACAACAGTCCCTCAACACACCGCAAACGAACGACGTAGGTACATGTGCACCGACGTCACGAGAGAATGACGCCTCCTTGCTTTCTTCCGTGATGCGCTGAAAGATGAAAGAATTCTTGCTTCTCAGAAGCAATCTGAATTACACATGTATCCCCCCCCTCCTCCCCGTCCCCAAGTCTTATATAATCCAGTCAAGGTCTATAACATAGACCTAAGACAAACAGGAAGCAGCTTTAAAAAAAACAAAAAACTCATCAAATTGCTATAGTCAATGAGACCCAGATGACCTCTTCTGAGAACTGGCGAGGCTCTAGAAACAATCACCTGGGCAGCAGACACAGGTGTTCTGCCTCGGTAATCACCTAGATTTGGTATCCTTGGTTTCAGTGTTCTGATTACTGAAGGAGTCTCGGATCTTTACCACTTCCGCTACACACAGATGTCCAAAAGATTTTGTGTACCACTCCGGCATGTGGCCCCTGTCACACAGAAGCAAAGTGGGCAAGTTATTCAAATGAGACAGACTTGAGAGATGTTGAAGGCAGTCTTGAACACTCTCTTTTTTCAAAATCTGAACTGTGAGGATTGTGCTCAGGACCTCAAGAATGAGAAGCAAATCCTTCACTACTGAGCTGTACCAAAGGCTCCTACCTCCATGTCTTTCTTTGACCCGCTACCTCTATAGGGCCTTAAACTCAGTGATTGGCCGGCTGCAGCCTCTCAAGGGCTGCGATGTTGACTTCCACTCCTTGAACATGTGAAAGTCAAGGTGACTTTTTGTCTGCAGACAACCTCCAGGCATGCGCATTACACATCTGGGACCAGAAAGTTTCCAGGGAACATTTACAGAATGGCTACTGAAGGGCCCTGCTTAGAGCAAGCTTTGGCATGCGCCACAGAAATGAATCTCGTGGGTAACTGTGTTTACAAAAGAGCAATTTATTTAAGAAAAGAGCATGCACTAGTTGATTCTGGGCGTCCTTGTAGCTGATGAATCACATTCATTTACTGCCCAAGCAGAGTCATAATCAACTATAAGACATGCACTGTTAAAACACTTTCCAATATAAAACGGGAAGTATCTATTTGTTGGTTCCGTTTGTGATAAAACTCCCAAATTCACACTGCTTTGGTAGCACGATTCCTGAGGAATCTGGATTGGAAGCAGCATCCAAAGGGACAGCAAACATCAAGGTATGGCTTTATAAGCGTCACCCTTCATAACATCTTCAAAACACAGTGTTGATTCATCCTTCCATTCTGGGCATCACATGGAAAATCTGCATCTCCTGCATCACCATCCCCCCATCAGAAGGTCAGGATCAGAACGTACCTTAAATCAGCTCTGCACATGTAGGTGAGTTTGGATTTTCCTGACCCGCAGGGTTCAATCAAATATCTGGACAGGAGCACGTTAACCCTCACCCCTACCACGGGTGCCCGGTCGTGATCCACAGAGGTGAGTAAGAGTGCACAGGCTCCCCTGGGTAAATTAGTCCTCCAGGTCCTGTGGAGACGAAACCATAGGTTTGATTGAAAATGGTACCTCCCTCATGGTATCCTCCCAACCACTGTGCATGGACTCTGGGGGGGAACAACCTGTATAGGATCACCTCTACTTGGGGTGGTGATGCTTCAGTCTCCCAGTCTCTCCTTTTGGAAAAGAGCCAGTTTGAAGTGTTTTGTTTTTTTTTTTTTTAAAGCACCTTTACATTTCATGAATGTCTCAGGATGTGGACTTCTAACAAGCAGTGAATAGTTCTGGAAGAACATGACAGTTCCTCAACGGTTTTTTTAAACTGCTCTTTCAGTAGCCTTTAGAGGACTTGGGGATTACATATACGTCAGCCTTAATCACATCTCACTTGGAACTAGATGCTATTTCCTGGCCTACCCACTTGTGAACTGTTTTAGCCAGAATATCTGTACGCAATGGGGCAGAAATCTAGCACCATGGCGCACATCATTTGAAAAGGCGTTTCTCCGTTTGAGCGCAGTTCCGAGAGGTAGGTAGAGCCTGACTCTGAGAAGCACCCTATCGGATAAACATAAATGTGCTTTGAAATTGTTCAGCACTTTTCATGACATCTACACCCGATTTTAAGCAACATAACCATATTATGAGTTGGAGCGACACACAGGCTCAGTGCTAATGTTTAATTGCCTATGTCACGGTCAAATCAGCCTGGAAGCTCTCACCTCAACACAACGTAGTCCCGAGCAGGATGAGGTGCCATGCTGTTTTGGACGTACTGGTAAATTTCAGTCTGGCTGTCCAGGATTTCGATCACCTTTGAGTCCAGCAGGTCCACATCCCAGAGGTGCTGCTCTTTCAGAAGACGTTTTAAGATCTCCTCAGGAGCAGCAGGGACTTCTATGGTTGACCTCCAAAGTCTTAGCGGGGGTCCCTCACTGACCTGAAAAGAAGATGCGTTGTTTTCAATGCTAAGCAAAAAGAGCATATACTTTAATTTTGGAAGCAAATTTTGAGTTGGGGACATGGCCCCCTGGTCAGAGGCTGATTAGCAAATCTACAACATTCATAGGCTACCAGCTTGAATACGTTCAAGAGCAGGCTAGGAGTGCAAACAAAATAGTGTCAACTCTGGTCAGAATCCTAACTTCTGTTCCCTGGGGCTCACTTGCATCAGAATGACTGTGATAATTCATTTACTTCACCCCAAAGTCTATGCGCCCATCTGACCGCTCTGTTTCTTTTCAAGGCAGTGGAGAGACAGTGCTGACAAACACCTTGATGGACATTATGAGATATCAAGGATGCCCCAGACAGTGACTCAGAACAGAAGGGAGTGTAAAACTATTTTCTTTAGAGTATAGGGGGAAAAAAATGTAGGCATTGTCTTAAGATTTCCCTTGACAGCCCAATAACACTAGTGAATCAGGGAAGCCTAGGATGACTGAGTGGGAGGAAGGGACTTCATCACGGCAGAATGAGATTCCCGTGGGTTCATCTCTCTGTGACAGATGTCCTTTCTCACCCAGGGAACCTCAACCACCTGGCTGCCCAACACAGGGACAGCTCTCAATGACAGGTCTCGGATGGGAATTCCCACAGAGAAGACAACTGAGCAGAGAGTCTCATGTCTGATGATTCAAAGTCATGACCATGGGAACGAACGAACAGGGAGAAGACGGACCTTCTTATAGGACAGCTCGGCCTGTTCACAGGTAGGGTAGCTGACCCAGCCTTTGAACTTCTCTTTGACCTCCTTAAACAGGCTGTCCACACAGTCCTGGAGGAAGTGTCTGTAGTCGGCAGGCTGATCGTTACTCAGGTGTCCCAAGGCCTCCAGAGTGAGGGGTTTTAACTCTTGTTCAGTGTAAGAGTTGCGACATCGGCTCATTTCCTCAGGAACCTGGGAGACACACAGGACGAGAAGGTGATGGTTCCACCAGCACCTCAGCAGAAGATGAAGGGCAGAAGCAATGGGCTGATTCAAGTTGGTGGTCCACTCCCGCTCCCACGAGATAATGGAGGGTGTAAGTGATTACAACAGGGCTTACGTGGATCAAAACATGTTTCTCGGAGAGAATTTTAATCCCAGATAACTGTTGCATTTGCACTCTCCCCCCAAAAAAGGGGTTCTCTTTTGTGTATTCTGGAACTAGCTCTGTAGACCAGGCTGGCCTTGAATTCTGCTTTTACTTTTCAAGTAAAAGGCCAACAATTTCACAAAACATTAACTGCAATGAGTGTATATACACACACTATGTACATAATCTTCAATTATGGGAAAGACCTGCTGCCCAGATGAGAATGAGTACCAAGCCAATAATTTTGTGCCCATCCACATTATCCTTAGTATAGCATAGCATGACTTAGTATAGAGGCCAAGCTTCAGGACTGGGTACCTGGAAGAGCTTCTTGCACTCAGCAATCATGTGGGCCAGCCCTTGAGTGGCAGCTAGGTTTTCATTCAGATCTTTCTGGTCTGGTTTGCCCAAACTCTGTTTTCTTTGCATTACCCTAGGAAAAAGAAATAAAGGGTTTGGATAAGCAGGTGGAGTGGTTCAAGAAAGCTTTTATTTTGTTCAGCACTGTTTCTCATATTTTTTTGTTGTTTTATAAAAAACAGAACACAAAACACAAAGACATATTTTGGTTAAATATCCAGGGTATTTAAAAGTGTTTTATTAAGTAGTTCACAAGAGCTGGGGACTGAGGCAGCTTCTACAGGAACTGAGGTGAGAGCTGCTTGGACTAGGGATAGATGGTATTGCACTCTTTACAGGCTAAGTAAACAGGATCCCCTACCTCAGGTGAGGAATAACCCTATTGTTTTCTAGCTGTTGGTCTTATTCTTATCTGGCTTCTGCAGTTTTCTATACCATTAAAGTTGGAATGCCCCAAGGACAAAATTTAACACTAGTTAAAAGGCTCCTTAAGTATCGTATGGCTTTCAGGCACAATGGCTTTACCGCATTAAGCTGAGAAACACTTTTCAGGTTCCTAGGGCTGGATCGAAGCAAGATGTGTTCAGCCCATCCAGCTAGTCACCCTTTCTTCCTGTGGTGGAGGGGTGATCTTATTGTGAACTATTCACATAAGAAGTACAAACCGGATCTGTTCTTCCTTCCTTCCAGAACTGACCTTTCCCCAAACTTCACTTTATTCTTGAAAAAAAAAATCCTTGGTAGTCTGTCTGTCTCCTGGGATTGTTCAACATGAGAAGATGAATGAGGAGGAGAAAAGGGCCAGGTGCTTGGTATGGAGTAAGTCCCCAGCAAGTGTCAGTCTTGATGAGCACTGAGAGCTTCCGCCCACTTCTCTACAGCTACTCCCACCTGTGTACATGCATTCTATGCAGAAATGTTTGCCAATATTTGGCATAGGCCATATGTTAAATTGAGTGTCTCTGAAGCTCAGTAATAATCTTGGTCTTTTGTAGCCTTGCTTTCAACTTCAGGCACAGGCCAGAAATGTGTCTTTCCTGATCCCACAGAGGCTAAGGCACTGGGGTTACCATCTGTTCCCTACTCCAAGCAGCTCCCACTCCAGTCCTTTTAGGCCATTAGGTCTGCAAGGCTGTTGGCTGGGAGAACAGAAATGGCGCTGTTTGGTTTGCCTTGAACACTGGACACGCCAAAGCATAGACCAATGGTGCTCTCTCTCAGGACACCTCCCTCTTAACAGACTGCTTCTAGAAAGCAATGCTTGGAAAGGAGACAGAGGCACAGGGCCTGAGCAGGAAATGCTCCCACCAGTTCATATTCTGGACAATTGATGCCCAAGACAGGATGCAGCTGGAGAAAACAGGTCACGGGGGCAGGTCCTTGGGTATCTCGTCCCTGTGCCCCTCTTTCTCTCTGTGACCAGCTGCCATGAAACAGAGGTCCTTTGAGCAAAGTCAACCTTACTCCCTTAAGCTGTTTTTTTGCAGATAATCTACCAGAGTGACGCATATGGACCTAATTTGAGGACTAACCACTTTTACTCGGGTCAGGTAAGAATCCAACAAGAACACCGGGACACGGTCCTAGGAGAACGTGAGAGATGGGCCTGGGTATGCTCCTTGCATGATCTGTACCTTTTTATTCCTTTTCTTTTTTGGTTTTTCAAGACAGGGTTTTTCAGTAGCTTTAAAGTCTGTCCTGGAACTAGCTCTTGTAGACCAGGCTCTCTCAAACTCAGAGATCTGCCTGCCTCTGCCTCCCGCGTGCTGGGATTAAAGGTGTGCAACCCACCACCACCCCACTGCGTGATCTGTACCTTGGGGAAGAATTTTCTCTCTTCAGGGTGTTGAGGTGGAAGAGAGAAGGGGCTAAGCACACAGCCAGGTTGGTGGGAGTCATCTGGTTTTCTTTCACAGCTGCTGTGACGTCGCTCAAGAAGTAGAGAAGCGTCTGGAGAACCTCCCGGTTCTCGTCAGGCAGGAGCATAATAGCTGCCTTGATAGCTTGGAGGCGCTGGTCCTTGGGCACATCTGCAGGGCACAAGCATTCCCACCACCAGCTCAGTAATTTTCCATGTACAAGGCAAGTCCGCATCCCAAAGCAAACATCAGCATCAAACACTGAATGAGCACTTGCAGAAAGCATACTAAAGATTAATAAGGAAGAAATTATGGGCTGCCACCGGCGTCACTACCCTCAAGTATTTCCTGCCTTGTGGGGGAGTTGAAACTTTTTAAACACGCACAGTGCTAACACACTCTAAAAATCGACCTCAGAGCTTGGCTCCAGATGATAAGTTCTCATAGTGTACAGAACTATTTCTTCTAAGCATTTAAAAGTATAATTTGCTACCTTAATTATGCAAATCGCTCTACATTTAGGATTCTGTGTAGTTTCAATAAAAAGTTTATGTGAGACACGTGCAGGAAGTTAAGAATGGAGATTGCTCAGCCGACTATAAAGGTTCAGAATCTTTGGGGACCAGTTTTGACCCACTTGCTCATCCTTAAAATACGAACGGTTGTTAAAACAGGATGTCAGTTTAAATAGACAGATTTTAAATAACAACTTAAGTTTTAGAAAGAACAGCAAGAGGCAAATGTCTAAAAATGCCTACAGAATAATTGACACCAAAGTGAGCCTGCACCGAGCCTTCCAGTCTTATTCACCGGGCAAACTTATATCTTTTAAAAGCATGTGGTGGAAAAACCAAGTCACTTCAATGCAGGGCCATAAGACAAACTGATTACACAGCTCCATGGTTACAAGGCACAACAAATACCTCGGTCGGGGAAAATGTGACCTGTGTTTTCATAAAATATGAAAGGACGAAACGGAGAATGAAACAGTCCAGGCCAGACCCGCTCCGCTTCTCATAAAATGAAGCTCAACACGTCGGCCCTCAAGACTATTGCAGCTGGGAGCAGCCACTGTTAAATCACGCTGCTCCCATGCCAGCCGAGCCAAGAAACACACAAGGCTGTGAAAGCCACAGTCTCAATCCTGATCGTTTATTTCCACCACTGTTTGATTGAAGCTGCGCTGCAAAATGAAGAGGACATGTGTATTGTTTTCCCAGATATTTCTGAAAGGAACCATGATGAATAACAGAGAAAAAAAAGCCCATTATTTATTCTTTTTCCGGTGAGATAAAATACAGACACTAGAGAAACTTTACACTCGGCAGCCTGGTGAGAGAGGTGCAAAGTAAATAATAAGTCTATCGATGGGGAGGGGGAAGGGGGCACCAAAGGGCAGGCGTACGGTCTTGGGACTGACTTTCCAGCTCTATTACACGGCTCTCGACAACGAAAGATGATACAGAACTGGACTGCGAAGATGTACAACTGCTTCCGCACTTGCAGACCAACCAGCAATATTTATTTTCTCTTTTCTTATTAAGACAACGTCTCCTGGAACCCAGGCAGCCTTCAAGTGCATAGTCAAGGGAGACCTTGAACTTCTGACCCTCCCATCTCCACTTCCCAAGTGTTAGGATGACAGGTGCTCACCATCACCCCCTGGTTTACGCGATGCTGGGGAGCAAACCCCGTGTTCTGTGTCGGCTATACAATCACTCTGCCGACACATTCCCAGGCCACAAAAATGACTTTTCAAATTATTCGGTAAATGTACACAAATGTCTTCCACACTTAAGGCAAGAAAGAAACTGATAACCTGTGTATTCAGAGGGTCCCCATGCAGGTTTTCTTGTCAAAAGAATGACATGGAAACAAGCTGTTGGTCCCACTAAACCCAGCGCCACCAGTCTTAGGGAGATCCCAGGATGCTTACATTGGTAGATCTGCAGGAAGGTTTCCGAGAGCTTGTTCGTCATGAGGGGCTCAGGAAGGTCTCGAAAATACTGCTTCAACATGTCTGCCACATCATAAGCAGACTGGCCTTCATAATTGACATAGTCTTCAGCGCTTTCGTTCATCTGGCGTAGAGCCTGAATCCTGGATTTCACACCTGATTTTCGGAAGAGCCCAACCTTTTGGAAGAAAAAAAAAACGTTAGGGGTGAGGATGGAAGCAACCAACACCTTCCCTTCAAAACTAGAAAAAGAGCAGCAGGGAGCTCCATTCCCAGGCATGGGATCCATGGGCAGCTATTCTCACCTGGTCCAGACAATGGTTACGGAGGTAGCGCATGGCCTGCTGGATACTCTGAGGCAGGGGCTGGCCTGAGCGCTGCACGTTCACAGTCAGTGGGACCCCAAACACACTCCGGTCCTTGTAGTCTGGAACCTTGATCCTTTTCATGAACTTGGGCACGGCCCTGTGTAAAGAACATGGGATGCATTTGCTTGCTTGATTCGCTCAGCCTGTTTTGCAAACAGCTTCTCAGCTGAACCGGCCACACTCAAGGCTGTACTGGTTCTCGGTGTCCAGTAGCTGCTACACCAGATTATGTGAGTATAGAAGGCCCGCTTCCTGCACTATAGGAAAATGTTCCAGGAATTTTTGGTGTGTGTGTGTGTGTGTGTGTGTGTGTGTGTGTGTGTGTGGAGAGTGCTTTTGGTACAGGAACCTAGAGACCCATCACTAGGTAGCCCAGTCTGGTCTCAGCTTCCTCAGGCATGTAACACCACGCCTGGCTATGTTCTAGATACTTGAAGAGTTGGAACTGCAAGACCTTGTCAAATTTCCTCATCTGGGGAGTCTGTTAATTACTATCAATCTTGAGAACAGGAGTCTGTGGTCCTAGGGGAGGCTGATGAATGTTTCCAGCCTGCTCTTGAATGTATTCGGGGCTAGTAGCCTATTATGTGGTACAGGAAGGAAGAGGCAAAAATACGCAATACCTTACTAGGAAGTTCTGATAAAAGCTTGAGGGACAAGTTCCCATTTTCCCTAAAAGCATATAAATCCTTTCTAGGTGCTTGAACTGATTCAGGTTGAGAGATCTGGGTAACACTGCACAGAAATCAGCAAACACACACACAATGCTGACTGGCTTGCCACACTGAGCCCAAATGGAGCATGACCCGAAGTCAAAATAAATTTCCCCGCCGTTGACCCCAGAGGACACAGCATCTTCAGGCTTTTATAGGAACGTGGAAAAGGAACAATGGGAGTTTTGTGAGGCTCCCCAAGGCTGTCAGCCGTCCTGAAAGCTGGTCCAGCCCTGGCCATATAGGCAACAGCAGGAAACCCATGTCAGGCATTTAAGGCCGTCAGGCGGACATCTGAGCTCACAAATGACCCCTCCGAGTGAGGCCAGGAAGGGCAAAGCCAAACAGGAAAGGGACTTTGGGCAGAAGTGCCCTGTACTGCCCCCATTTCACAGTGCCAGGCTTTCACACTTGGTTTTGACTCACTGGAAAAAAAAACTGACCAGAATTGAAGTAGTAGTAGGGTGGACTCTCAGATTTTTTTTGAGGGTTTGGTGAGAAAGGGGGCGGACACCTCTGAATGGAGAATCTAAAATATGCAGTTTTAAATAGAAGTGAGGAAAATATTACTCTAAGCACAGAGGGGCACCAAAGAAAGCCAACTGCCTTGACTTCTGGGTGATTGCCCACACCCACGACATGTCACTCTTGATGGCTCTAGGAAAGGAAAAGCCAGGGAGTAGGGGCCAAATTTGTATTTCCACACAGCTAGGCATACAGTACTGGGGCAGAAATGTGCATAATACTCGCTTTGTTGGGCGCGAGGAGCCCGGCTGTGGAATGCGGGAAGAACACATTACACTCCCTGCTGAGAATCTGAGGCATCCTGGGATAAACCGGTCAATACATACTCCTGTCATTGAGAACAAACAACTTCTGTTTTTAGCGAAGCTCATGGAGCTGCCTTAGCTAGGGGGATGCTTTGATGTCACAGCTACATCCCCTCTAGGAGGGAGGAGCCAGAGAAGAAAGGACAGTGGACTTTATGTCTCAGACTGTCTCAAGCCTCCTCGGAGGACCAGAGAGTGCTCCAATGCATCTGTTTTCATAGCAACTGGATGATAAGCACCCTGACCACACACGAAGAGAGACCATGCTGTGGAACATGGAGACCTGGATCCAGACCTAGCTCCTGTCTTTGTATTAGAGCACAAAATCAGTTTGTACACAGATTACGCCATATCCACAACCCATCATTGTCTGTCCACATCTTATAGTCCACACTCAAGGCTGGGTTTTCAAAATGATGAAGAGTCTGTCTAATAAATGTCAACTTTTAAAATATATTTGTTTGTGGTGGGGCCTGGTGGCACATGGCTTCAATCCTAGCACTTGGGAGGTAGAGATAGGTGAATCTCTGTGAGTTTGAGGCCAGGCTGGTCTACGTTGTCAGTTCCAAGACAGCCAGAGTCACAAAATAAGGCAGACTCTGTCTCAAAATACCAGAGAAAGAAAGTGAGATCCATCCAAACAAACATAGTATATATGTAAGAGTTTATAGATAATTACTTAAATTCATTTCTCCCTGAACATTCTTGACAGGGAGCCCCCCCCACCAAATAAACACAAAACAAAACAAAAACTAAATTCTCTGGCACAGATAAGCTTTTGAGCCATGCTCTCAACATTCATTCAAAAGCAACCAGCAAAGCGATGGACTGTGTGCTCAGTGAAGTTCAACTCCCAACCCTGCTTAAAAAAAAAGTTTCTAAAAGCATGCACAAATATGGCCAAATATCTAACATCTCAGCATTTTTCCTTCCATGCCCATGACCAGATAATGTCTCTATATTCATCTAGTGTGGGTTGTTCCTATACTTGGAAAGAAGGTGCCTGTGTTCCATGATGTGAGAGGGATTCAATCTCCTATGTAAAGAGCTGAAAACCCAACTGACAAGTCCTGCAGCGAATTCCCCAGCAACTGCATGGGCTTCACCAAGTATTGCAAACCTAACCTCAAGGATGTGGAGCCAGACTGCAAGGATGACAGATTGGAGAGACTGATAAAGGACAGCGCTCAGTGTGGGGAGAGCCTCAGGGAGCATGAGGCATTGCCTGTACACCTGCAGTTAAAATCTATTGCCTACTTCATTCTCTTACCAACTAAAACCATGCTTGTTGGAAGGCGTGTATTTCTCCAGCAGGGCCGTCAGTTTCAGGAGTGAGTATTTCTGCAGGAGGTTCATCTGGGCCACAGACTGGCAGTTGATCTGCAGAGATACAGAGTTTAGGCTCGGCCGGTGAGAGCTCTGGAAGCTGTGCCATCTCAATCTGTGCCTGCAAGAGAACAGGGCGGGAGTGAGACAGATACACGTCTCTGTAGGGGACAAGACAGGCTGCTCGCTGGCATCTCAGCGACTGAGAGGACTGACGTTCCTTTCCAGGGTTTTCCCCTTCCTACAGAGCCACAGAAGGCTTGTTCCAGAGCATCCTCGAACACGCAGACTCGGCAGGCTCAGGTCTCTTACAGATGATGTGCAGTATTTGTGCACACTGGGGGCACCCTCCCACTTAGTTTAAATGATCTCTGGATTGCTGATAATGACCCGTAAGGAGTTCACTGTTCTACTGTATTATTTAGGGAATAATGACAAGAAGATGGTTTCTCCTGATTATTTTTCATCTGTACCTGGTTGAGTCTCTGAGGACTCAGAATGGCAGGAGGGCTGACTGTACCTGCACTTTACCATGTCAACCGTTTCTACGGATGCACCTGGGTACCTGGGTGACGTAAAGACTGATCTTACTGTGCAAACACCACCACCCTCCAGGTGCCAGTGTTCTCATCCTTCCTGACTACAGGTCCACACCTAGTACAGATATACCCTTCCTTTGGGATCGTTGGGGCCTGATGGTTGAATATTACACGATTCTGGCTTCATCCCACCAAGCAGACAATGCTTGGTCCCCACCTTGATCTTAAGAAGTAAGGCCCTTACCTCTTACATCTGGTCAGGGACGCCCCCACCCCAGAGTCCCTTCTTTCTGGGATGTCAGTGGGCTCTTCGGGCTCATTGAGGGAGTTGCCTGTGCTGTCCAGGTCACTGGGTGTCCTTCGGTCATGGTCCACGTCCAGGTGTATCTGTTTTGGAGATGACGGGCAAGGAGACACGGAGTCCAGGGCTGAGTCTGAGTCCCCCTCATCCGAGAACTTTTCAGACCACTGGTTGACAATAGTCTGCATCCCCTTTACGTGGTAGAGAATGTCATCCAGCTCAGGGAAGATGTCCTCATTCTCCAGGTCGGCCAGGTCCCCCGAGCTGGAATACAGGATGGAGCCTGGCACATTGTCATAGATGCTTAGGCGGCTGCTCACGGAGCTGGAGGAATTACGCCTCTTCAGTTCCTTAGGGCTGTCGCTGCTGTTTTCTCTCCGTAGGCTGAGGTGGCCAGGGCCATGGAAGCTTCCAGTCCTCCAGTTCACAGAACTGTTCGCCGAGGGACAGAAACTGCCATTGGAGAGGGCCTTGGGGAAGGTGCCAGGCTTGTGATCTTCCGGAATGTAGAACACTGTGTCCTCTGGGTAGCTCTCGCGGTTCTTATAGTTCTGCTCTGTCACGTTGTTCAAGGTGGACTGACTGAAAGGGTCGAAGCCCTCTAGATACATGCCCCCCCGCTTGTTGCAGGTGCTCAGGCTCCGGGTCCTGGTGACTGGGCTCGGAGTGCTGACGGCACTGCTGGTCTCTGACTGGCTACTGCTGCTGCTGGTCTGTGTGGAGTTGGACACGCTCCTTTTCCGTACCATGGGCACGTTGATGTGGTTGCCATTCAGGGCTGAGATCTCTACGCAGTTCAGCTGCTTCAGCTTCTCCTCATCCACGCCCTCCTGCAGAATGGGAGCGCTGATGATCAACCCCAGCTTTGAAGGTGCCTTGTGCTTGCTGTGGTGGGAACCCTTGAGCTTTAGGCTCTCCATCCGCTTCAGCAGGCTCCGTGTCTTCGACTTGGGGTTTTTCTCGTGGCCCTTCATGCTAAAGCTAAAGCTGGACAGTTCCTTGGGAGACGGGAGGCTGGAGAAAGAGTCATCATTGCCTACAAAGTGGCTGCCGGAGGAGCAGACGCTGATGATGGAATTCGTTCGGGGTGTCACAGATTCCCCGCTGTGGGGCACGTGGGTGGGGACGCTGCTGGTGCTGCTGAGGCTCTGGACGGATGACACCTCCTGGTGCTCGCTGAGGTCTGTCAGCATGCTTTCGTGGCTGGTGGCACTCTGCAAGTGAGAGCCATCTGGGGACCCAGGGATTGGATCCTGCTTTGGAGAAAAGACGTCAAACTCTTCCAGCCGGGACCACCTTTTACTGTCCCTCTGGAAAGTCCACTTGCCACTTATTGCACAAGGCTCATCTTCATCTGAATCCTCACTCTGCGAAGACAAAAATGAAGTCATGTATGTGTGAGGCCAAGCAGATGGGAGGAGGCAGGACACAGGCTAAGGGCCAGGACGTACATCAAAAGATACGCCTACTGCTATTGCTCACATCTTTCATAGTGTTTTTAAGTAACAAAGAGGGACCTGAAGACTTTCTCAGTACCTTATTTTACTTAGAGAATGTGTCTGTGTGTATGTGTGGGAGGTATGTGTTCGGGTGTAAACGGGTGTGTACGGATGTGTAGAGAGATGTCTATGGGTGTGTACGGATGTGTAGACGTGTATAGGGATGTCTATGGGTGTGTATAGGTGTGTACGGATGTGTACATGTGTATAGGGATGTCTATGGGTGTGTATGGATGTGTACAGGTGTATAGGGATGTCTATGGGTGTGTATGGGTGTGTACGGATGTGTAGACATGTATAGGGATGTCTATGGGTGTGTACGGATGTGTACATGTGTATAGGGATGTCTATGGGTGTGTATGGGTGTGTATGGATTTGTTCAGGTGTGTATAGGGTAATCTATGGGTGTGTATGAGTGTTTGTACCATGTTCAGAAGAGTACAGATTTTTCTCTTTCGACCATGTAGGTCCTGGGTACAGACCTCGGTTGTCACGCTTGGCAGCAGGCACCTTTAGCTCGCTGTCATTTCACTGGCTCAGATATAAAGACTTTACCAGAAAGTCTGACCAAGTGTTGCCAGCGGAATGAGTTATTTTGTTGAAAATCTGAGTCTTCAGGCTGCTCATTAACTGCTCACAAAGGGGACCTATGAGATTGGCGGAAATTCCAAGCATGCGAGTTCTGAACTGGAACTCCAGCGGCGGTGGGACTCCCTCTGAACAGTCTCCAGTCTAGCTGCCTGTTCAAAAAGTGTGTTTATATTCTCTTGCGCAATTAAACAAACAAACAAACAAAAACAACACTTTCAAAACGTTAACAGAATGGCAGCTGAAGACTCTAGGTAGCCTAAAAAAAAATCAAGACATCCCCTACGTGGCAAGCCATCATGTGGCAGCCCAACCCTGTGTCATCTCTTGCTGGTACTTCCCCCCTACTATTGAGCCACAGTTAATGTCACAGGGTCCTGGGCAGTTTCAATGTCAGACATGCTCCAGGAAATTTAACAGGGCTTCAAGAATGCCCAGTGAGTGCCCCGCATGGATTATTTGTAAACACTAGGGAACACGGCAACTGATTATGCCTGCTTTATGTGCAGGAACTGGGAGTGTCCCATCAGACTGCTCCGAACTCAATATGCTAGCTATCCTTGCTACTGGATACATGTGAAAATATCAACACCTAGCCTCTCATATCCACATGGAGACTGTCTGCCCAGCTCAGGGCAGTGATCACTTATTTACAAGATTTAACTCCCAAAGACGGTGACTTTTTGCACGTCAGGGACTGTTGGATAATTAAAATTGATACTCTCAACAGTCAGGACTGTGCTCTGTGGGCAAAATTTATTCCTGTTTACCCGAATTTGCAACACTAACTCCTAGCATTGCCTCACCCTCTTCCAAGGTCCCACAGTTCTTATCCAGAAGAAAAAAAAATACCAGTACATATCACTACTGATGAGTGTGTGTGACTTCCTGTCCTGGCCTCTTCCTCCCTGCTCCACACCAAATCTCCT
The DNA here is from genome assembly GCA_001685095.1 of Ellobius talpinus. Taxonomy (NCBI): domain Eukaryota; kingdom Metazoa; phylum Chordata; class Mammalia; order Rodentia; family Cricetidae; genus Ellobius; species Ellobius talpinus. The sequence continues at coordinate 10,481 of LOJH01005572.1, read as the reverse complement.
ACAGTATCCCCCAAGCCGGCCTTTGCTTTCATCTTGACAGCTTTGAGATGGAGTTACTGTTCCATCCGGGAAGCGTGAAGGGTTCCTCAAGAATGTTAGCTTTATTTCCTCTAGGGAGCAATGAGAAATTCCTCTGCAATCAGCTTTGTGTCTTTAACCACAGGGTACCCACTGAGTTCATCAGGAAATGTAACAGACGACTTCCTTTAGGTTCCAAGCAACAGATACCACAATCCATTGCTGGCTGCAAAGACGGGCTTTAACGTTTAGAAGGGACAGAACTTTTTACCACGATACAGTCCTATTTGGGCTTGGGCGCTTGTTGTCTCCACCCCTCTGTGTAATTCAGGTACTCACTCGCTTCCGGTGAGGGCTGATCTCCAGCTTCATCATCGCACATTTGTTTAAAGTGTTTAGTCGCCTACAGAGCAGAGAAAAAACATCAGCAAAGCAGGGAAACCACTAAGGGGCAGGCAAGTATTTCTCCTAAACATCCGACACGTATAATGAGCTTCCCTCCCTAAACTCATTTCTAATTTAGGCAAGTACAGTAAGCTTCCTCTATAAAATGAGTAATTTAGTCCTGGCATGTTAGTGCACGCCTTTATTTAACCTCAGTACCCGGGAGGCAGAGGCATGTGGATGTCTTGAGTTTGAGGCCAGTCTCGTCTGGCTAGTGAGTTCTAGTCTCAAAAACATGGGAATGACTTAAAGGTACCTTTCTAGTTCTTGTTCTTTTTGTTTAAATTTCACATTTTTGGGAGTAGATGCCATATGACAGCTGTAGTGTCAGTGTGACATCTGCTTCAGTGAACATGCAGACAGCGGTAAGGAGCCCAGGAAGTCAGTTGGCAAAGTGTTCAGAGTACCCCATCTCCCATCACATAATACTTAAAATGGACAACAGGCCTCAGTAATCACCAACAAACGACCATCTCAGCAGGCAATTTTCCAACTTTGGTTTATTCTGCAGAGAGGAAGGTCCAGACCTCTGTATCGCTCCATGCTTTATTCAAGTGTCTATCTGCGGAGAATGTGAGCCAAACTAACAGCAATCACACAAATGATTACCCTAAAAATCTGTACACTGCAACCCCAGGTAACCAAAATTTTCCTGGGTTCAAACAGGTCACATTCTTCTTTGGAACAGCGGTCAAACTGCAGTTCTGAACATTCTGCATGCCCTGCCCCCACAACAGTAACATCCATTTAACATTAGAGAAACAGGGATTCCAGTGTGCTAAGCGACAGAGGACTCGCCTAGTGCATAGGCTCCAGGTTCAATCCTTAGCACACCATCAATCAATCAATCAATCATCAATTTCATTAAAAATGAAATCCTTTAAGAATAAGTCACAGGAAATAAGAAAAAAAGGCACCTTTTATATATTCCCTAACTAGCGAGTCCAGAGTGTGTGAGTGACAGTCCTCCCGGTCTTGGTTCTTCCTAATATCTTCCAGATGACCATCGCTGCGTCTTCCCTAAATGACCCCTTTTAAAGCCGTCTGCCGTCTGCCTCCTGAGCCTCATGACTCTCCCCATCAGTCTTTCCTCCTCAAGCTGCAACCCTACATTTTCATGGAATAAGAGCCCTTAATTCCCTCCACTTCAAACTGATCCTCGGCTCTCCTCAGCCTTTATCTTCCCCACCCTGCTCTGGGTAACTTGTCTGACAACCTGGACACACCAGGATAGGCAGTCTGATAAGCCTGCCTTTGATTCCATAGATTATGGGGCAGCCTGTTTATAGAATAAACAGAGATAAAGCAGAGGACTGAGGTTCAGAAAAAACCCTCTCCATGGATGAGGAGGCAACAGCCGAAGAAACACTGCAAACTCATAGAGGGGTGTAGGGTCCCTCTCTAAAGGGCATCTATTAAAGGACATGCCTACTGTTTTCAGTCCCCGCAATCTTTTCAATGAGAAATGTTTACAGTTAGTCTTAGGTCTTGGTTTCATTAATCAAAGCTGTAATCAAATCTCTATTTGACTCCATTTGGGCATTAATGGTCGAGTGATGTTTACAACCAAATTTACTAGGCATGGAGGCCTGTGGGGGTGGGGGTTGGCGAAGCAACTTCACAAACTCCAGGTCTGAGCCAAACAAAAAGAGACCCAGGAGGCTGGTTTTATAAAGGCCAAGTTTATCTTTTTTATATTGGCAGCACCAAACTAATGGCATTGCATTCCTGAGGGCCAAAGTGACTTTCAGTTTCAGCTGGCCGCTTTCATTTATTTCCCCTCATCAGCCCATATTCCCCAGCATCTCCGAAGAAGACTATGAGCCTAGCCAGCACACCTCTATCAGAGGGGTAACGGGCACATAAGATATAGTAGCTCTAGCCAGAGAAGAAACTCATCTCATAGAAAAAAACACAAGAATGGTCACCAGAAGCTGGCAAGGGACAGCGAGTCCCAAATAGGAGGTAGCTGATGAAGCACAAAGACAGGAGGACTGGACATATTGGGTGACTATGCCTAACACTAATTTTTTTTATTTTAAAATAGCTACCTAGAATATTCTCAAGACTAGAAATGATAAAATTATAAGGCGGTAAGATATGGTCATACCTTACATACAAATATTGAAAAGAATCACATAAGTACAGTCATGCTATGTCAATCAAGAATTTTAACAAAATGGTTCTAACTAGATGAACTGCCACTGTCTCTGGGTGAGGCACTGTGCTGGGCACTTCTAATACATTAGATCATCCTTAGTCTTCTGATGATCTTCCTAGAACAGATATCATGATTTATCTTTTATAAGGGAAGAAAAGGGGCTTAGGGAGCTCAGGAATTTTGTCCAAGGACCCAGGATTAAAACAAGGTAGATCTGGTGCTCAAACACAGCATCTTCTACACTTGGTTCTGATACAAGTATTAATTATGGCAAAAAAAAATGGAAGCAAACTTCAAGAAAGTGGCTGAAATACCGCTATCAATAACCATCTGTAGCCTTGGGCATTCATACACCCCCCCCATACACCGCCCAAGGCCCAGCTCCAAAGGAATGTGCGGGTCTTATCTCCTGGGTAACTTGCTTCTGTTCTAAAGACAGAGGGAGCCAAGGGCGGACTATCAAAGGTTCAAGAGTTTGGCTGCACAGAGCTGTAGGCGCGTAGATAAAAGGATAGAGGCAGAGATCTGGGCCTCCTTGCACTTAAAATAAAAAGCAGAAGAAGGCTAAGGAGAAACAAAGGACCTGACAAAAATTCTTCCAAGTCTTATAGATGGTTTGGAATTATACATATGTTTAAATTATTTGTTGTTGGGTGTCATCCTAGCGCTTGAAAGGCTGAGGCAGGAGGATTGTTGCGTTTAACCCAACTTGGGATACACAGTGAGATCCTGCTCCCAGCCCCTCCCCCACTCCTATCTCCTCACCCAATTACTTGCTTCATTTTAAACTGAATTGGAAAGAGTGACAGGGTGAGAATGCTGCTTGACATAGCTGTGACAGGTCAAGGGCGGTTTGGGGACAAAGTACATACTGACGATGATAGTGACAATGTAGTTACCTTTCTCATCTGACAACTAGTCAATGTTCACATTTCTTTCATGGATTGAGAGGAGTTGGTTTTAATTCCAAAGGAAAGCAGCAATGTGGAATGTTTCTGAAGACAGGCAGCCCAGCACCACCCACAGTTTACAGTATGTGCTTTGAGACAGCTGAGCGCTCTTCCAGTCCTGAGTAGAACCTGCTCATAATCATAGATCCCTCAGTGGGTTTAGATTATTAGTGAAGCTAGCAAGGCTGATGGAAAAGCCAATTTCTTCGAGGGAACCAGTCCGTTGCTACCTTAGAATAATACTTGAAGAATATTGGGCAAGTCAGGCGGTGGTGGCTCATGCTTTTATTCCCAGCACTTGGGAGCCAGAGGCAGACAGATCTCACTGAGTTCAAGGCCAGAGCTACACAGAGAAACCCCGTCACAGGAATAAAAAAGTTGGGTAGCCTACTAGCCTAATAATTATAATTTCTGGACATTATTAAAGTTTATATTTTGATAGTACCAGTGTTCAACCTCATCCTATTCCTGCTTTTTTGTCTAAGAGTCTTCCGCCCTGAGTAAAAAATATTAAAAGAATTTTAGCTTTTTATCTCAACTGTTGTTTGACTTACAAATCTGGAAATGTGGGTATTTTCTATCCAGGGAGAAATACAGAGACTGCATACAGAATGTGGCCCACTCCACGGGTGTGCATTCGATGCGAGGAACCCCATGACGCTTCCAAGCAAGTTCTGACAACTCATTCACTTAAATGTTTGGATGAGGGAAAGCCGGATGTGCACAAAAAGTCTTCACAGACAACAAGCCAAGAGGAGATATCTGTAAACACACTACAGCTCTGTTATCTGACGGCCCTGGGATTCCATAGGTGGAGGATCTCTGCAGTAGGTATATGCGGAAAATAAAGGGAATGTCAGAAAACCTCTGGGGGGGGAGTGAAATCTGCCTACAGGTCCCACCTGTGTCCTTCTAGGAAGGCCAATGTCACTGCCATTGTGCAACTGTGTGGACAAGGCCCTTGGGCTTTTCAGCCCCTCAACTTTTGATGACTATTACTGTGGGTGCTGAAATTTCTCCCTTTTAATTAGAAAGTGGTTTTTTTGAGGCAGGATCTTGCTGTTCAGCCTGGACTGGCTTTGAATTCCCATTTTCTTGTTGTTTTTTTTTTTAAATATGTCTCCCCAGGGCTGAGATGATAGTGAACACTTATTACATGCTAAATAAGAATTTCATTAAAAAAAAAGAAAAAGAAAACTCAACCTTAGGCTTTTGTGCACATCCTCCAAACTGGATCTGATGAGTTGCTTTTTTTTTCTTCATTATGACACCCAACCTATGTCAGTGTATGCTGACCCAGAATACACGGCAAGTTAGAGCGCAGATAAAGGACCAGTTTTCCAGTCTTTTCTTTGTTCCTATCATATCTGGTCTCTTCTATGGGTGGTGGCTTCTCCTTTTAGGCGGTATTCCGAGCCGGCATGAACCAAACTTTAGCAAGCCTTTTTTCTTCGAAAAAGGAAAAAGTCAGTTTTGAACTGACATTCAAGAAAAATTCTTCAAAAAATAAAATTCTTCAAGTATTTAATCAGAATTCTTTGGGCTGAAATACTGCAATGGTATTTTTTCTGACCCAGACATTCCTAAGCTGTTCATGTAGTTCAGAAGGCCGACTCCCTAAGTGGCTCAGCATGTGCGAGAAGGGTGATCGGCCACGAGGTGCAAGCATTTCCTAAGATGCCTTTTCTGAGTGACCTCATCCATATGCATCAGCATCACCAGCGATGACTTGAGAATAAATTAATGCTGCCACACAGCTAAGCGCGAAAACATCTTTACAATGTCCGGAGCAGTTCAGATTCCAGATGCCGACTTCTCTCCAAACGGCACTGGAGACATTTTTCATTCCAGATCACATGACATACTCCAGGAGCCCCACAAACTCTCTTTTCCCAGAAAAAAAAATGTGTGCATGCCCTGGACACTTCTCACTAAAGCTGCACACTGTTTTGGGGGAGATAAAGATGCCTTATTTCTCTCTATTTACAAACTATGAAATCTAGTCTTTTCCAAACTCTGAGCATATAATCAATCTTTTCCCCAAACCACAGTACTCAAACTTGCTGCTTCAAACAACATTATGTAAGAAAGGATGTGTGTGTGTGTGTG
>LOJH01005571.1:5351-33905 GCA_001685095.1 Ellobius talpinus | reverse complement strand
TGTTTAAATGAATACAATCTGTGTGTTGTTATTTCGGGTGTTAAGCTAGCCATGGGGGAGCCGGGCGGGACGAAAATCAGGCCCGCTCCCCTTACACTACGGTGTATGTGGGGTGTGTTGTGTGAAATGCCATATTTGGCTAGTGTATGTAATAGGGCTGATGTCTCGGTGTCTGATGAACAATACATAGTTGTGATAAGATGGCAGGAAAGGGAAGTATCTTTGATACACTTGTAATTTATCTATAATTAATAATAACAATGAATACTACTAAACATGCTATGTTTTGATCACATTCACCTCCCTTTTCCCAACTCCCCTAAACCTACTCCCTATTCTGTACCTACCCATCTTTATATCTTTCTTTTAAACCCATCAAGTCCCATTTATGCTGCCTATATACTCTCGAGTGTGTAGCCTTCAGCTGTCTACCTACCATGGGCCACATCCTTAAGGAAAACCAACTCTCTGGGCAACTACCAATTACCAACAGCTCCTTAGCTGGGGAGGTGCTCCTTTGTTGACAGAGGTCCCACCCAGTCCTGCAGCCATTCAGTCCCAAAGAAACACACAGAGGCTTACATTAATTGTAAACTGGTTGGCCTATTATCTTATTAACTCTTACAACTTACATTAACCCATAATTCTTGTCTGTGTTAGCCACGTGGCTTAGTACCTTTTATCAGCAAGGCATTCTCATCTTGCTTCCTCTATGTCTGAGTTACAACTGCAGACTGAGCCTTTCCTCTTCCCAGAATTCTCCTGTTCCGGTCTCCCCACCTCTACTTCCTGCCTGGCTACTGGCCAATCAGCGTTTTATTAGAGTACAGGTAACAAATCTTTACAGGGTGCACGACTGTTGTCCCACAGAACTCCTTCATGCCCACCTCCTGTCCTTCATGCTGGGCTTGAGCTTGAGCAGGTCTGATGTAAGTTGTTGTCACAACTGCATTGAATTCATTGGTGCAACCATCCTGCTGTTTGCCAGTTTTGGTGGATGACACAATGTACTTTAACGAACACGAGTGCCTCTTCATCAGCATTGCCCACGGTGTTTGATGTAAAGTAGCTGGATTGAAGAATGATATCAAAAGTCTTAGAATTTGTGAGTTTCAAAACTAGAACATGGAATGGTCTAGTCTCAGGAGGGACAGTGGAGGAGCTGAGACGGTCGTTCAGTTGGTAAAGACACTGTTTGTGTTACATGATGACCAGCTTCCCACCTCCAGCACCATGTCAACAAGCGTGGCGTCTTGTGTCAGTTATTCCAGCACTAGGGAAGTAGAAGTAGGAGGGTTAGGAGTTCAAGAACATCCTCAGCAATCTAGCAAGTTGGAGGACAGCGTGGGCACTTGCTCCAAGGCAGCAGCTGATAGCCAGTATGCAAGAACAAATGTTTCCTGTAGTGCTTTCCTTGAGGGTTTAATGGGCTGTAACGATGCCTTAGTTGGAAGCTGTGTTTCTGGGTATTAAGGTGATGCTAGTGTGGACATTCTCAAATTGTCTTAACATCGGCCTTCTGAATCATTGCTGTTGTTGCTGCATCTGAGGCCTATACTGTGATTCTTTTATTTCATTCTGTATCCACGAGCAGAGGCCAGGTGATCACATTCACCTTTTGGTTATTGTTGTTAAAGCAATTCTAATCCCCAAATATGAATCTCCAGGAAAATTCCTGGGCTCTGCTCCAAAACGGAAAAGCTTCATTCCTCTTTGCCGAATCACAGGAAAGGGCTTTTTTTGATATGAGAAGTACAACGTGGCATTCCAGTAGACGGAATAGGCAGTCACCTTTTGATCCCTCATACGCATGCTCAAGTTTGTAAATTTAATAAAAAGATAAAAATTGTGGCAGTGTTTTTATCTGAAGCAATAAACTCTGATTAAATTGTGCCAGCTTGACGCTAACAGTCTTCCTGGGTAACATGCCGGTGAGCCGGAGCTTCAGACAAGATAATAGCTACAGACAAATGTGATGGCGTATGAAGTCTTAAAGAGCCTTCCAGATCACTGACGAGTTCAGGAAATTAAAAGAGTCAGTGCTGTGTTTCATGCCCCTGCCTAGGTTTCCCTGCTTGAATTCATCCAGTGCTCTGTTAAGTAAATGTGTCTCTCTCTGTAATGACTGTTTCTTAGCAGGTGACAAATGCCTTCATGGCCCCTTTTTATTAATGTTTAAAAATAAGGACGGGGTAAAGAGTCATCTGCACGACGTCCGTTGAGTCTAAGAAGATGTCGATCAGCTGAAGAGGCTGATTGAGGAAAGGAGGATAGAGACAAGGGTGTATAATAATAACACACGGTGCTGGCTAGGTTTTATGTCAGATTGACACAAGCTGGAGTCATCTGATAGAACAGAACCTCAACTGAGAAATTATCTCTCTAAGACTGGACTACAGGCAAGCCCGGAGGCCGTTTTCTTAATTAGTGAATGGTGTGGGTAGGCCCAACTCAATGTGGGTGGTGCCACCCCTGGGCTGGTGGTCCTGGGAGGTTAAAAAAAAAGTAGGCTAAGAAAGACACAAGGAATAAGTCACTAGTAGTACCCCTCTGCATCAGCACCTGCCTCCAGGTTCCTTCCCTGTTTGAGTTCCTGCCCTGACTGTCTTTGGTGAGGAACATGGAAGGACAATCCAAATAAACCCTTCCCTCCCCAAATTGCTTTTGTTCATGGTGTTTCATCACAGCAGTGGTAACCCTGACTAAGCCAGAAACTGGACCTGGGACTGTGGGGATTCACTGTGACTGACCGAAGCATCTTCTTTCCAGGAGGATGGTGGACGGGCTATGGAACTTTGGGCTGGAAAAGCCATCGAGTGTTGAGAGCTCAGTGAGCTGATTGTGGGAGTTTAAATGCAGTTCAGATGATGGAGGCCTGGCTTGGGTGTTCCTGACTTCTTTAATGACTCTATTGGTACCATATGCTATTTTAAATTAAGACTGTGGTTCTGGTCAGTTGGGGAAGGAAGAATCAGCTGTAATTAACAAGATATGAAAACCACTAAAGTGAAACCTTTGCTTTGCTGAGACAGCTGATGCTGGCCTGCTGGAGCTGAGAAGTTATCTTTGATTAAGAAGAGACCAGCGTTGTTGAGGTGAAGTTTTCTGGGAAGTGTTTCCTTAGGGTTAGCACACAGAAGCTGTGTTCAAAGGTGACCAAACTTGTACCTCATGCTGACAGCTGAATTTGGTCATGTGTATGAGTCTTCCGGGGGATCTGGTTTTGAAGTATTGAAGAGGTCATGGAGAGCAACCTAGGGTTGGTACTATGAGAGGCCAGAAAGAAGCCACTGGTTAAGGTACAGCTTTAGTAGCCATTGAACCCCAGGATCTAAGGGGTTGTGCAGAGTTGAGGCCCGGAACAGTGAAGAGAACCCAGGTGGGGTTATTAGCTAAAGGGAAGCCCATTTGTATCACTACATCCCAGGAATTTGAAGGTACTGGTTCCATGGGACCAACCACCAAGGACGAAAGCAGCGGGGTGGAGCCTGCCTGAGACTGAGGCAACTGCTCTGGTAAGCCCTTTGGAGCAGCCAGAAGGCAATGAGCTGAGTGAATGCCAAAAGTCTGTCTGTGAGCTTCATACTGTTGGAGTGTGGTTTTGTTTTGTGAATGTGCCCTGACTCTTCCCTTTTGAGTACGGAAGTATTTTATTTATTTTTGATTTTCCAGGAGCCCACAGTTGAGAGACTTTGAACTTTTAAAGAGACAAGGAGAGATTAAGAGTTTGAAGTTTAAAGGTCAGTGGGACTTTAGAAACTTGGGATGCTTTATCCTGTGCTGTTGATATTAATGTGTGATCTTGGGATGAGCAACAAAGGGTCTGTTATGGCTTTACCCATGATGTGTCTCTGGATTTGGCTGACAAGGGTCTGTTATGGCTTTACCTGTAATGTGTCTCTGGGTTAGGCTGACAAGCGTCTGTTATGGCTTTACCCATGATGTGTCTCCGGATTAGGCTGACAATGGTCTCTTATGGCTTTACCTGTGATGTGTCTCTGGGTTAGGCTGACAAGGGCTCACTTGTGCTGGGTAGTTTTTGCATCATCTTGGTATAAACTAGGGTCATCTCAGAAAAAAGGAAATTCATTGAGAAATGACTTCTGTATTATTGGGCTATAGGTCAGCTTGTAGGTCATTCTCTTAATTAGTGATTGATGGGGCAGGGCCAACTCAATGTGAATGCTATCATCCCTGGGTTGGTGGTCCTGGATTCTATAAGAAAGCAGACTGAGCAAGCCATGAGGGGCAAGCTAGTAAGCAGCATCCCTCCATGGCCTCTGCATCAGCTCCTGTCTCTAGGATCCTGCCCCATTTGAGTTCCTGCCCTTATGCCCTTTGATTATGAACAATGATTTGCAATCATAAGCCAAATAAACCCTCTCCTTCCCAAGTTGCTTTAGGTCATGGTATTTCATCATAGCAATAGCAACTCTAATTAAGACACACACTAAAACCATTTTTGTAACATTTTATGGGAGCTATAGTATATGAGAAGCAAGAGTAATCATTCCAAGGCATCTTACACTTACTACAATACAGTCCAAACATGTCTTTAAAACATTGACGCCAGCAGTGATAAGAACAGCAGAAACTTCAGGTTCTGTGCTTTCATTAGCAGTTATTGAGTTTGTTTCAGGTTAGCATGTATGTTTATAAAGATGTGTGGAGTAAAGTGGACTCATTGGTTAGAATAAATTGTAACTAATATTGATATTACCCCATATTTTGACAATCATGATTAATTCTTTTCTGTCATGTATTCATGTGGATAACATTTTGATAATAGAATGAACACTTGACCTATGAATATGACCAAAATATCTCATCACACACACACACACACACACACACACACACACACACATTTTTGCCTTAAGCAAAATTGTTCTGGGTAATGTTGCTTAATAATTGAAGAATTGTAACATTACCAAATTTAGGTTATAGCTGATATTTTTGTTAACAAACTACTAAAAGCAAATTGAGCAGCTTTTAATGTTTCACAGTTGCAGTTGTCCTGAAACCTATTAGTTTGGCATGGCCTCCTAAAGTGTCCCCACCATGAGACATAGGGTGCCATAATGGCTTCTTGAGTGATCTACTGTTTTTGGCATATAAAAAGAAGTTAGAATGCTGTTCTTTAAAATTTATGTTTTATAATAAAATGAATAATTCATTCACTCATCCACTGACAAGCAGAATACTTAATGTCTCAAAGTAAAAAATCAGCAGCAAACCACAAAGCCAGGGCTGGAGGTAGGGACGGCAGCCTGGCTATTAGGATATAATACATTTTCAGAAGATAACCATAATATAAAATGAGTCTGAAAGTCATTTATAAAGAACAGGATATTAAAAGCTATAAGAAAAAAAGAGACCATTTATCTATTTGTGTACTATTTTGAAGGCTTGAGCCAAATGTTTCATCAGTGATTTGGGTGGCTTCCAATAAATTGGGCAGCAGGGGTGTGGGGGGAGAGCAGAAGTGACTCTCCCTTTAGCTTGCTTTATTTTAAGCTTCCATTCATTAATTCAACAGGTGCATACTGTGTAGCTGGTATGCATAAGACAAGCTGCCAGGTGCTATGGTCAATATAAATATATAAGGCATGGTGCCTGGAGAATTCAGAATTCATAAACAAAGAAGGGGATAGCAGAGTGAATTTTGGTCAAGAATACTTTTAGAGTAATCCCAAGGTAAATTTGGAAATTCAATTAGCTTATTAATAACTAAGGGTGAGTAAAAATAACTTGCTTCCTGACTCCCCATTACCTGCTTAGCAAGGAATCATCACCATCATCATCAAAGTCATCATCACCACCGTCATCATCCATCGTCTTGCCATCAACACAAGGACAGTGGCCAACAGATGTGCTTAGACATTGCTCTTGATGTTCTTTTACATAAATTTACACGTCTGCAAAAATGTGGTGCTATTACTCTCTCAGCTGAACAGAGTGGGCCAACTAAGGCACCGAGAAGTTAGGTCTCATGTAGGAACAGATAGGGAGTATGGGGAGTGAGGACTCCATCTTAGAGCTCAGTCGTTGGCTTCCAGGAAACAATATACATATTGTTGTTAACATGGGACAACTCTTTGATAATACCTTAGTCAGCATGGTGAGGACATTTTCATTTCACTGTTCTGTTTGTCTTGAAATTGTTGGTATCTGTTTCCAGATATGAGGAACAAACCAAGAAGCTTAAGCTTTGCTTGAAAAGGGGAATGAACATGATAGACCTTCTCTTGTTTGCATCGGAACATCCCCCTTTATAGACAATCTTTGTTTCTTAAAGTTGGTGTTTATCAGGGCCAGGGGAGTTAGAATCAAACAGGGATGTTTTCTGCGTTGTTGGGTTATGTTCATCACCCGAGATCTTCATTTGGGAGCTGTGTGCTCTTGACATCATCACTTGTGGGGACTTTACATAGTGATGGTTGTATTTTTTTTTCTTATAGATCCATGCAAAAAGTGAGGACTGGATAAGGTGATCTTTTGGATGTATTTAAAGCCTTGTGTATTTCGAATTTTATCTCTTTGTGATCTTCTAGAATTCAATAGTAATAATCAAATAATAAAAACCAAGGTGTTATTGAAAGACATCATGACTAGTTCAACAGAAGTCATTTTACATGTACAGTGTCTTTGTTTCAATGACACATACCTTTGGCCAAGTCAACCAGCTAACATTATATAAATAAGTATATTACTTGATATATCTTGCTGATTTACGATGATCTTATTCAAAAATATATGTTACTTTTGAAGGGTTTGAAAAGCATATTTCAATGTTTAGCTATAATTTCCCACCCATCGACTGTGTTATAAAGTAAAATAAATATTATGGTAGGAAATGTATGAATTTGAAAAAGAAGGCACTAAAAATAGAAGACACACTAAAAAGTGTGGGCAGTATCAGAAAGACTGTTTATTCATTTTATGCCTCTTGGTGAAAAAAAAAGTATATATTAGTCAGGGTTCTCTGGAGGAACAGAACCAATAGAATAAAACTGTATATATCAAAAGATGATTTACTAGAGGAGCTTTCAAGCTGTGCTCTGAGTAGCCAGTTTTTGCTGCTTCTTACTAAGGGGACGGGAATCTGGTAGTTGCTGCATTCACACGTCTGGAGGTCTCAGATGGTCTGTGTTGGAGTCCAGAGGAAGTGGGTTCTGACACCAGCGAAGGACTGCCCCAGCAGTAGAGGACGGATTGGCCAGCAAGAGTGAGGGCAAGCAGGCAAAGAACAAAAGCTTCCTTCTTCAATGTCCTTTCTGTGGTCTGCCACAAGAAGGCTTAGCCAATACTTAGGGTGGTTCTTCCAGTCTCTGACGATCCAGTCAAGAAAGCCCCTTATAGATATGCCCGGCTTCTAAGGTTCTAGTTGATTCCAGATGTTGTCAAGTGGAGAACTCTGATTAGCCATCACTGTGTACAGATCTTCAATATTTCCATCTGTAACAAGTTTGTAGGTATAAATTTGTAGGTATTTTTACTTCTGGAGTTCTTCAGCACCATGTTCCTGAGCCAGAAATCCTGTTAGAGAATTCCTAGTACCTGAGAATTTTAGTTACTCAGGCATGTGGACCTAACATTTTACTGTGATTGCAGTCTCCTGGCTACATGGCTGATTGATAATGCCATTGAAATGAATTTACCTACTACTGGAAAATAAAGCCTTAAGGTCTTAATGACTTGCTGTTGTGTGACATGTCATCGGCAAGCCACCACTTCATGGCACATGTACAATTCACTCTCTAGAAGCATGTAGGGTAAAAACACACCTCTGGTCTACTGACTTCTTCCAACTTTGCCCCACTAGGACTAGTCAAGGACCACTCAGTTTTCTTTTTTTATGGACTGTCCAATGGAAACTTCGATGCTTTGTTTATAAACAGCACGTTCCTTGTGACTCATTTTAAGTCAGATCATGGTGCATGCGGGAAGCTCTGGAGGAGAGACAGAGGCTGGAAGGCTCATATGAGGTGAGTCACTTCAGCCCTGAGACAAAATTTTGTGTTTTCTGATATAGGAAATGGAAAGGTGAGGTTTAGGACTATTTTCTTTAACATTTTTGATATGCACCAAAGTCGTTTGGAAGAGAATTAGCTAAGTTAACAAAGTATAAAAAGAGTTGAGTGTGTGTGTGTGTGTGTGTGTACATATATGTGTATGTTGAGATGACAATGTTGGTGTGTGCACAGGTTGTATGTGTATGAGTGTGTGTGTATGAGTGTGTGTGTGTATCTGTCTGTGTTTAACCGATGGCCTTGTGCATAGTAAAAAAAACAACAAAAAAACATCGTACCACTGAACTCTATTGCTGGCTCTAATATTTTTATTTTGAGTCTGTGTCTAAGTTCCCCAGACGACTCTTGAGCTTTCTATGTAGTCCAAGTGGTCCTTGAAATGGTGATTTCACTGCTTCAGGTTCTAACAGCTGGGATTATTGACCTGTACCACCAGACCCAGCTGCATCGATACCTTTATGACCAGGTAACCATGACAATGTGGACTTGTTTCTAGGCCTTTAGTTCTGTCTCTGGTTTACTGAGATCCTTGAACTGAAGCCACTGTCTAAGGGACTTTTGCTCTATAGTTGGTATTGGAATTTTGTAGAAAGACCTATAGCTTTGTTCTTAATCATCCTCTTGCTTTCCCAGACTAGCCCTGCCTTTACATATTTCAGTAACACTATTCATTGAAGTTTTGCCTTTGAATGGTTTTTAAGAAGACAATCTTGGAAGTAGTAAGGAAAATTTCAAAGCAAGAGACTGATTCTCAAGCTGTTTCTTATGATAAAATATTCAGTGCTAGAATGAATTTTTAAAACAATCTTTTTTTCTCTTTAGTTGCAAAATAGCCAACAAGCATCTGCTTTCCTGGGTTACTTCACGGCTATATTTTTTTTTATTCAAGAAACAGTTACATCATATTCAGAAGATGGCATTTCACAGCATCCCTTTCCATCTTCCAGCTTTTATGACCTTTCTGCCTGTTCCACTGAAACATTCCCTGGGCCTTGGAAAGGGTAGTACTGATGTTCCCTTTAAGGCCAAATATTCAACAGTTACTTACTCTCATCCCCTTGACCAGCTATGAGTTTTTACATTAATGTTGCCTAGGGTAAAAAGAAGTTTCTCTGATCCAGGCTGAGAACAAAATTTGTCTATGGTCATAAACATAAGTATTCCTAAGACAGTTTGATGGCGTGTGCATTTAGCAAAATAGCAGCAGCAAATCCCACACCCCTGACACACGGAGCCTGTAATCTACAAGGTTACGACCTTGTTTACAGTACCAAATATTTCTTGTCTCCCATTGGGCAGGTCTGAAAGCCAATCAGATAATGGTTGGTCCCCTCTAAACTAGTTGTCACTTTTGCACCCCATAGGCAGATCTTGCTTTGTAGGTCATCACTGTAGCATGCAGAGTGCACATCTGGGTCAGACCATCAATGACCTCTCTCCTCCAGTGGTCTGCATGGCGCCTTCCAACGTTGTGAACGCTAGCCAACATGGAGAAAGCTCTCAGAGGAATTCCAGATGTTTCCTCCATGCCTTGCACCAAAAGTGTGTGGTATCTTCGGCAATAGAACTTTGGTCTTTAGTTCTGGTCAGCAACCAAGAGCAACGGCAACAGCCTTTATTGTTCAGGGAGCTTTTAGAGGATCTCTAGCCAACTTATAGAAAGATGACCCACGTTTGACACTTAAAGTTTTGTTTAAAACCATATGACTTCTAGAAGTCCCACCATCCACCATAACAGGCTACAGGAGGAGAGCCGGGTAAAGGCTTTTTAGCTCAAACCCTTCATTTAAAATTACAGCTTAAAGTTTTACAAATGTAATCTAAATCCCACGAACGTTTGTCTCCCTCAATGGTTAGGTCTGAAAGATGTAAAGCCAGGAAGGCATGTGTTAGTCTGAGAAGACTATCAGTGTTTTCTGTACCCTGCAGGCCCATTTGCTTCTAGAGCGGAAGTCCGCACTCACTAGTTCCACTTGTAATGGTTGAAGCGTGGGACCAAACGTTAGCTATCTACAATTTAAAACTCGTCGGTCAATAGCGGATGCAAAGAGATGCGCTGCACCACGGATAGGGCTCTCATCTGCTCCAAGCAGCCTCCCTCCCCTTTTATTTCAGTCTCTCTTCTGAAGCATGGCTGGAGCCATCTCTTCCCCAAGGTGTCCGCTGAAAAACAGTTAACAGATCCTGCTGAGGCAGGGACAGGGGACAGCAGCTCGCATCGTCTGCAGATGTGCAGACTGGGATCTTTGGGAGGCAAAGATAATTAAAGAGCATGCGGTCCATAATAAATCTGTACAGTGGTGCTAGCTTGTATTAATCGGGGGATTAGAGTAATAGCAGATCCTTATAAAGAGCGTGTTAAATCTCAAGTTACGTTCCCGAGACTTAATATAGCTCGGCGTAAATTTGGCAGTTTCTCATATTTGATATAGTGCATGAAGTGTGGGGAGATTTATGATATAATTTGTGTACATGCACCCCGAACAAAATGGCTGAGAAGGGCCTGATAAAGCACGAACATCTGGAGGTACAGATGTCATTCTTGGGAAGCTGGAAGCTGTTTGACCAGGAGCGGGAACACTACGACTGCGGAAGTGCCAGGCTCTGCGCGAGTTTGATAGAAATGTGGACTTAGTGCTTAGCGCTGGGATGGATTGTTTTGGACGACGTGAATTATCTAGTAAACCTGTGGTTACATTTTTGGATGTTTGGGTTTACTCTTTCCGTTTCTGAATTTTATTTTTCAGCCTAGCACAGTTTCCCCTCCCTCCTCTCCTCCCAGCTCCTCCCTTTCTCCTTCCCAGCCCCCTCTCATTCCCCCTCCGTTTCTATTCAGAAAAGGGCAGGCCTTCCGGTGGATATCGACAAAGCATGGCATAGCAAGTTGTACTAAGACTGAGCACCTCGCCTTGCATTAAGACTGGGCAAAACAAGGAATAAGGTGTAAGGAATAGGGCTCCAAAAGCCAGCAAAAGAGTCAGAGACAGTCCCTGTTCCCACCGTTAGGAGTCCCACAAGTAGACCAAGCTACACAACTGTCACATATATGTAGAGGGCCTAGGTCAGTCCCATGCAGGCTTCCCGGTTATTGGTTCCGTCTCTGTGAGCCCCTGTAAGTCCAGGTTAGTTGATTCTACTCTCTACTTTCTTCATAATGATGACTTGTGAGTATTAATTTTGACTGTCATCCTGTTTCGATTTGAAACCACATATAGATGTGTTTGTGGAGGTGTTTTACAGAGAAGCTGGACTAGAGAGGGAGATCTAGATGGAATAAAAAGGGCAAAAGGAGGAAGCCAAATGAACACCACCACTCATCTCTCTCTGCTTCCTGACTGTGGATGCAATGTGGCCAGGTGGTCACGCCTGGCTTCCATGTCCCTTCCATGCCATGATGGACCGTATTCTTCCACACCATGGGCTAAAACAGATCCTTCCATTCTTCCTCAACTTGCTGGAGGAAGGTATTTGGTTACCCAAGTGTTACCCAAGTCTGGGGACATCTGGAGCATGATGAAGTTACCAGGGGCCACATGCTTAAAAAAAAAAAACTGACTCTGTGTCCCAGCAGCTATAATTAGTAATGGCTTGTGCTCACATCTTGTGTATTCTTTCACAACTGCTGTGAACACATAAGAAACCTGTCCTGTTTTGTCTAGAAAGTATTTCCATGTAGTCATCCATTTTCCCTGGCTCTTACAAAATTTCTACCTCTCAGATAAGCTGAGCCTTGGGGGAGAAATGGACATGGATGTCATATTCACAGTGACCACTTCTCACAAGCAAGACAAAATTCCAGAATCAGTGGGGTAGGTAGGAATGAGTCCCACCCCTAGAAAGATTGACTTTTAAGAGTGGCTCCTCCCTAGGTCCTAAGCCAGATGTTTAGAGACTTAGATGTAACACTTGTGCTAACTTTCATAGTTTGATTTACAGGACAGGGTATGTATGACGCCTTAGATAACAAAAATTTGTGTATAAAAAATACTGCCTTTTTGCTTACTGGAGGTACTGTTACATTGGGAATACAGTGGCTGACAAGAGCAAAGTAATTAAGGCAATATTGAGTTTCTCTTGTAGAGCAAGCAGGGATGATTATATTGCCGCAGCCCTTGGAGCTGGCTAGGAACCTTAGCTGGTCAGCAACTCATTTTTCACCAAGTGTTTCTCTGTGCTTTTCTGGCCCCTTAGCCATCCTGTAGATGAATCACCACACTCCCAGATTTACTGTTCTGCCACCACCAAAGGAAGCGGCTGCTTATGCTGTGATGAGGCATGCAGTCTAGAGATGTCAGCCAGGCCTTTTCTTCCTGTCTGTTGAGAGCCATTTTCTTGTTGATTTTTAATAAGTAACTTTGCATTTCAAACTGGTGATGCTGCGTCACTGTCTAAGAAGGGGTTAAAAGTCCCCCAAACTTGATAGAAGTTTCATATGGGGGCAAAAATCTCTTTCCAATGTAAGTTTAAATGCAGCTGGGGCAAATGGTGTCAGTGTGGAAATGCCAAGGAATACTTTTCAGTTCTTCTTAAAGTTTGTCAGATGAGGAAGAGAGATACAGACAGGAGGAAGAAGACACAGGCCAACAGAAATGCACAGTAAACTGCACGCACCCTTTCTTGTCTTCTTGGTGGCAGAAGTTATTTTTATAAGGACAACAATGGAGCTTAGATAAAAGAAGCCAAATGTGCACTCTTGAATGATCTAAATGGACTAATCCAATGTTACCTTAAATATTTATATGTTCATATGGTATGTGTGCATGTGTGCACACACAATTGTTAATGCATGAAATCAACCCCACACATTGTCTAATGGAACAAAGTTGTGCTTGAGTTTCAAGTTGTGAATGCTTTTTCTCAGCAAGGCATGTGTGTGCCATGAAGGCCCTGTCTTATCTGTCTTTCTCTTTAGACCTGTGCTTGTATCTTCGTACTGGAAGCTAATTGTAGAAGTCCCCAGTCTCTGTTGAGAGTAAAGTTTATGGTCTTAGAAGACTTCATTTCCATAGGGCTAAATTTTCTGGTTGGCTTTGCTACTATATCAATCTATGCACTTATCAGGACTTCATGAGTTGAAATTCTAATTCAAAGCATGACTTGCAAAAATAACTGTTAGGTTAGGTTTCATAAAATGTCAGTGCTGCAATCTTTCTCTCTTGATGATCACTGATAGTTTTGGTTGAAAAGGAAAAAAAATCTCTGTCTTGGCATATTGTTCTCTGGAAAAATTTGTCTCCACTTTTGTAATTTTTATGCTGTATCTTTTCTATAATGACTGAGATTTTTTTCCTGCACAAATCAGAAAATATTACTGATATAACCAGATAGTCAGGTGCAAATTGTTTCTTTTCTTGTCCTATATTAACTTTTACAATGGAATTCAAACATTTGAGAAGTCTTTTATACTTGAATACTATTTAATAAGTTGATAATTGTTTCAGAAGAACTTGTAGTAAGCAGTAGATTATCACCTGAAGTCTACACACACATACACATAAACACACCTATATCCATATCCACACACAAGCACCCATACACAGCAGCATACACACATGCAATGCACACACCTGAAGAAGTTGTAGTCAGATAATAAAAGAACAGACTCTCCAGGAACACCAAGATCAGCAGCATAGGCAACAACTGGACCACAAGATGCTAGTGAGACAGCTCCATTGCCTGCCTTACATAGGAAGGAGTGGTACTGAGGTTTTAATACCCTAATGACCAGCATCTCTCAAAAACGCCTCTGAAGAGATGACTGCATCAGGAACTGACGCACACTGGACAAGAGGACAGCTCTATCAATAACTAAATTCTTTCACACACTTGGGGATCCAAGTTGGAGTGACAGACTGTGGGGCTGACATTTTTGGACCACTAGAAAATGAACTAACAGGAGAAATGGGTCTGCAGAGTCAGAAAGGGCACACAGATACAAGGCAGACACCATCTGACCCCTGAGCAAACAGGGTAGACAGCAGGTCTTGGAAGATTTGCTCTTCCCTTTTCTTGAGACCCCACCCTAGCCAGTATTCTCACTATGGCGTTTCTCCCCTAAGTTCAATTCCTTGGTGTATGGAGGAATAGACAGAAGCTGGATGGAGTCTAAGAAATCCTCCAACTTAAATCACAGGTTTACAGATTGCTAAATAGAAATTCACTGAGGTCAGGAACAGAGGCCTGCTTAAGATCACAAAGAGGCGTAATAATTTCTCTGCTCATAACGTTTGCAAGACACAGGACAGCCCCATCAATACCCCGATACAACGATAACACACGAATATTACCAATTGCAATAATCACATCACTTGAGAGATATGAGCATTAAAAATATTTTCACTTCAAAGCACAGAGGATGTTTTCTCTCCACGTTTTCAAAGAGCCAATTGCTTTTCTGATGAATGGCCCAGAACATCCACTCACTATGAGAAAGTATGACCTATGGTCTTTCCTAAGTTCTCTTTCTAGATTAATCTTTATTCTCCATGCAGCTGCGATCTAGCCATGTATTCCTTCAACACATTTAGTTTTGCTCTTAGCAGTTTTATTTGTAAAAGAAAATGCATCCATTTATATGTACAATTGTTCATAGTGCTTTTTCCATAAAATGGAATTCTCTGTCCTGGTTATATAAGAGTTTCTGAGGAAATTTAGAAAAATATTGATGTTCAGATCACTGGAGCCCCTGATCTAATTGACTGTTCTGAGGGGCAGCATATCAGCTAAATGAAGTATAAATTATGAGCAACAAAAATTCACCCACTTAACCAATGGTAAACTTTATACAGTTATTGTCGCCAGTGTCACCATCAAGTAAGGCATCTAGTAAGTAGGCATGAGTCTTCTTACTACAGTTTCTTCTGTTCTAGACCAATTCACCTCTTTGTACTTTCTCTGTTCCTCAGGAGAGTGGCTCCTGCTCTGGTTGCTGGATACAGGGAACTTGGATCTGCTGTCACTGTTTTGCCTAGTATAACATTTTATACTAAAGGACACCAAAGTGTGTAGCCGCTTAGGTTTGCTGTCTGTAGCAGCAGGGGTTGATGTTTGGGAACTTGCTCATGTTATTGTACACATTGTGTCCTTTATGTTACAGAGTAGGATTTTACGGTGTGGATTAGCCAGGGTTTGCACACTGATGGTGAGTTGAGCTGTTTCGCTGTTCTGAATAGTGTTCTCATGGATAGGGACATATTTTCATTTCTGAGTCTTATGGTAAGTGTATGTCTAGCTTCACAGATAACGCTGGTTTGTTTCTCTAAGAAGCTGTACCATTTCTGTCACCATCAGTGATGTATGAGAAATCCGGTTGCACTACATCCTCACCAACATTTAGTGTTATTGGTCTTTTTACTGTAGCTTTTCTAATGAGTATGTGGACATTCGGTCACCATCATTTTTTATCAATATTAATTCATGCATCACTATTAAAATATACACTCTGACAATTTTCATATCAGCTTGGATGAAGGTGATTGTAACACAATACATTCTGTAGGTCCCAGCTTGAGCTCTGATTTTTCCATGAAAACTTCTCATCAAATACAGGAGCCACTTTCTCTTTCCTGAGACCTACACTACTCATTAGCATTTAGCACATGCTTCTTTGCATTTGAATTATTTATGCAGGCAATTACTTTATCCGCCAGACTCTTAGGTCTTTGAGGTCTAAGATTTTATTTTTGTACCTTACCTTCATAGACCTTAATGAATATTTGTTGAATGAACTATAAATATTTGCAACATTCGCTCCATAGTTAATGTAACGAAGTGATGATCTAAAGATCACAGGCTCTGGAGCCAGACTGTCTGTATGTGGATGGTAGTTCTGCAATGTGTGACCTTTCTGAGCCTAGGCAAGGAGATTAATCTTTTGAAACCTCAGTTTTCTAAATATGAGACATTTTGGATTATGCTTAGCATATGAAAAGTAGAATGCAGGCATCAGCTCCTTTCAGAGTATATGTGCTTTTGTCCTGCGCCGAAGATGAAGTATGTAATGGAGGCAGACGCAATGATCCACAGCGAAGCCCCGGACTGAGCTCCTGGAGTTCAGTTGAAGAGAGGGAGGAGAGATTATAAAGGCAAAGGGGTCAAGATCATGATGGGGAAAACCACAGAGACACCTGAACTGAGCTAGTGAGAGTTCATGGACTCTGGACTGACAGCTGGGGAACCTGCATGGGACCAAACAAGGCCCTCTGAATGTGGGTGACAGTTATGTGGCTTGGTCTGTTGGGGGGGGGCTGGCAGTTGGGACCAGCACTTATTCTGGGTACATGAACTGGTTTTTGGCAGCCCATTCCTTATGGTGGGATACCTTGCTCAGCCTTGATATGGGAGTTGGGGGGTCTTGGCCCTGCCTCAACTTGGTATGCCAGGCTTTGTTAACTCCCCAAGGGAGGCCTTACCCTCTCTGAGGAATAGATGGAGGTGGGATGGGAGGGAGTGAGGGCAGGAGAAGGGGAGGGAAGGGGGAGCTAGGGTTGGTATGTGAAACTAAAAATAAACTTTTTTTAAAAATTAAAATAAAACAAATAAGACTGCAAAAGCAGCAACCTTAGATAGCAAGGGGGGGATAACGGGGAAGAAAGGTTCGGATTCTGCCTCAAAGATAGTTGTGTGTGGCTTGACAGCAGGGCATGTTCTGAATAATCTGTTACTTCCTAGGTGGTTTCATCGTGAGTGACCATCAGAGTCTACTCACAGAGTCTGAGTCCAGTGTGCATGGGGTCTGGGTTGGACAGACTGTTGCTCCTGGCTGGCTGGCTACACAGTCTGCTCTCCTCCTGACTGCTGTACGTGGTTGTAACACAACAGAAAATAGGATGAAAATATGAACCCGTATGTAATTGTTTGCACCCTTATACTCCTGTGGAGCTGTTCTTGCATTTATGGTCATCCACGAAAATGTCCTTCTAGGCCACATGACTGTGTTGACTTTGTGGAAAAGAATGGAAATCATGTGTCTTTTATACATAACAGTTAAACTGTCTACAGCAAGACTGCACAGTTAACGGAGGGGGCTCACCTCTCTCTCCCCATGGTCGAACACCTGGACGTTCAGCAATGCCTGTTTGGGGAGACTCCCCCCCCCTTCAGTATGCCTACTATGGCTTGCTGATGTCACTTTATCTAGAAGGCAGTTCTGACCTCCAGGCAACAGATCTGGCTTTCAGTCAATCTTTTCAACTGAGACTGTTGAGTCTCTGTCTGTAGTTCACACTTTCCTCCTGGTTTGTCACTATCCAAGCATTATTGTTCTGGCCACCTGACACAGAATAGCTTTTATCATGAGTGTGCCTCTGTCTTCAAGTCATGTTTTTACATTAAGACTTTCCCAGGCACAGGGTCTTTTCATCATGGCAAGAGGAAGCTGAGCTCTGAGGATTGTTGTAGGGGTGAACATTTCTTAAGTTGTTACAATGTATCGAAGGTGGCGCTCACTGTGTAGACTGTCATTTTTAATCTTGATTGCATTACAAAGTGGAAATTACTGCTTTCCGTAAAGTATGAGTGAGGAGGCATATTCAGAGGGGTTAAGGAAGTCGTTTAATATCAGGCTGCAAAACAAGAAGCCACACTGTCCTCCTTCGCTTAATTATTCATTTGGTTACTGTAACACAGGACCTCTCATGAAATGCCTTCTAAACTTTGTTATTAAAATTTTTACTGTGAGTATGCGTGCATGTGCTGTGTGTGTTTTGTGATGCATGTGTATGTGCATGTATGAGTGTGTGTGAGCATGTGTGTGCGCATGTGTGATGTATGTGAGTGTGTGTGAGCATGGGTGATATGTGTGTGTGAGATGTGTGATGTGTGTGTGTGTGTGTGTATGGTGTGTATGTAAATAGAAGCTCATGTTGAGTATCTAAATCTAATACTCCCCATTTTATTTTCAGAGATTGAATTTCTAATTGAACCTGGAGCTTGCTATCTGGCTAGATTAGCTGCCCAGTGAGCTTCAGGGATGTTCTTGTCTTGGTCTCTCCTGTTCTGGGATTGCAGATTTCTGTGGCTACTCCCGTCTTTTTTATATAGGCACTGAGGACATGGACTCAGGTCCCTGTGATTGCATGACAAGCCCTCTAGCAACTGAGCCATCTCTCCAGAAATGCATTGTTTTTTTTTTCTTAAAAAAAAGAGACTTCCTTTCCCTCAAATTCCCCATTTAAAAAAAATTCTTTACCTGTTTGTTCAGAAACTAGACTATCTCACAAATATTTAATGTAAAGGCATCAGAGGAAGAGAATAAGTTGTTGATATACCTTTAGTGCTATTGAGAGCAGCTCCCTGAAGCCATTTGCCAGGCCATTGCTTAGGCTCATGAGTTGTACTGGTGTGAGAAAAGCAGATGTCTTTGCCTTTAGGAGGATGTGTTCAAAGTCCTGGAAAAGATTCATACACAACTCCTAAGGAAATTGTATGATCCTGACTCCGGCATGGCATTCCTGGAAGCAGCTTTGTGGGTGGCATCTGGAGAAATGTGTGTGTATGCGTGTCTAAACATTTTGGCGGGAGGCATACTGGTTAGTGCCCCTCTACCAACTGACCAGACATTAAAACTTAGGGACATCCTAGGTCTTTAACGTGGAGTCGATGGTGTCTCTAGTTAGAGCAGTTGCCAGAAATTTGGTCAGCCTTATTTCTCAGGAATTTTGGAATGTCTTTATTTGTTTCACCTGTGTTCCAAACGACAGTGTATCTTTTCTTCCATGATGGAGAAGAACGTGGTGTTTGTGCATTCCAGGGAATATCTTCACATAAAAGCTGGCTGGCTTGATTTCTCTTCGAAATAAATAGAGTGTCTCGTGGCTCTGGGGAACACGGGGCTACTTGTACTCTGACTGTGCCCATGCTGTGGGAGGAAAGGGGCCACTGGGATCATTTGAAGTTTAACTGCTGCTGACAGTGGAGGGGGGGACCCAGCTTTGACGGAGGAGTCTTCTCCCTTCCAATAGCATTTGGTGAGCTTGGGGGATTCATTAATTCAAACATCGAATGTTTTGCAGCCACCCTATGGTGCAGAATCTTACCAGATGTTCCCTGGCTCCACCAAGCAAAACTTGGCTGCTGTTGGGCACAGAGTGCCTGCTGTTCTCACTGCTCTTGGAGGTCCGGCTGCGAGCTCTCTGCAGGATTAGAAAATGGTGCTAATGAGGCCTGGGCCACAAGCGGGATCCAGGTGGGAGCCAGTTACCTTTTTACAGAGGAAACCTTTGTCCTTTGGCCTCAGTTTGCACTAGCCCCTGCCAGTCATTCTACAAGTGGGAACCGGGAGAGAGTCTGGGCATGAATGAGGGATTCATTTGCAGCCTAAGGACTTACAGGACCCCTTTCTAGCATCTTCTTGACAGGTGTGAGCCAGTGAGCATAATTAGCAGGAGGCAAGGACACAGTCAAACATGAAGCTTTGCAAAAGTATCTGCTGTAGAAACAAACTCAAAGAGACATCGCTTTCAAACCCATGCTGTCCAGGAGGAAAACAAGGAACTTAACTAATATGGGTTTAAATCTAATATGTGTCCAATATAGCTCTCAGTCTTCAGTCATCTGGATGCTAGTGGGAAATAGGCAGGAGGTAAATACATGGATAACCTGAGCACGAGAATGCATGTCAACTGAAAATATATCCAAAATGCTGTAGGAATTATTGGAGAGAGATCGCAATTACAGAATTCACTATTGATTAGTCCGATATAAATTCATCTTCCTTTTCCATCCTAAGAGATCTTGGGTTTTGTTTAAGATTCCACAACCTGCCTCATGATTATGGGCTTCATGGGAACTAATCTCACATCCAGCTTCAGGGAATTTAAGCTGATTATTTTAAATCAATACTGGGAATGTTGTTATTTTCTCATATACATAATTTATGAGCAGTTAGGCAGCCAACTGTGGCCAGGAATAGCTGGGAGGAACAGCATTAAGCAAAAGTCTCCTTATGAGAAGGAGGGGGAGAAAGAGGGAGAGCATGGAGATGAGGGGGGGAGGGAGGGAGGGAGAGAGAGANAGCTGCAGCACAGCAGGAAGTGTGGCAGCCCATCTCACTGATCTTTCTGTGGCTTCAAGGTGAGCTTTATAGAAGCTGCATCAACATACTGTGTGTGAGGAAAACGTTACGTAAAAGTCAAAAGTTCAAACTGACTATTGAAAGAATATAACTTTAATAATTAGAATACAGATAATAAAACATTTTAGTTAATAAGGCATTGGTGAAATAAGAGTATTGCAGATGTTAAAAATAATTCAGAAAGGAAGGCATAGGGATGAGAAAGTTTAAAGGTCACTTGATATTTTCATGGATAGCCATTCATTCATAAGGGATATTGGCCATTCATAGGAAAGAAATCAGGCTTCTCCTAAATAGCTAGATACATAAAATCACTAGATTCATGAATGATAAGACTATGAAAATTATAAAAATGTTTAATAATTACACAAGGATGGAGGGAGTCAAACAGTCTAGATTTTAATATGACATCCACAATTATGAAGACCAAAATGGAAAAAAAATTGATTATTAAACTAAATACACACAAAAAAGACAATACCCTTCACTCTCATGAGATTTTATTTTCATATTTACATGGGATACAATGAAAAACATATAAGAAAGTATCACCGTCAAATTTGTCACTGTAATCAATGGTTCAAAAACTTTTCAAGTAAGACCAATTAAAGTATATAAAATGCTTAGCTGAGTCTTGAGGATCAGAGCAGGGAAGTTGAGTTGGTCCATGTCATCAGGAGCATTAGCTGGGGTATGCTCTTTGGGGTCTGTTTTATAAGCACAGGGACACAGAAGGACTTTGAGGAACACCCTGGTTATCACTGACCTGGAGAGCATCAGCTGTTGATGGACAGCGAGTGCAGCTGCAGGAGAGTAGAACTTTGGGGAGGAAAAAGATGAAATAAGAAATAGACACAGAAAATAATGATCAAAAACAACGCTAAGAAATGGCAGCACACAGCTCCCTGAAGATACATCTTAATACCTGTTGACAACATGTAAAAATTTCTGGGCAAATGGAAAACCAAAACTGATACCAAAGCAGATCAGGTGAAAGAGCCAGAGACAAAACCTTGTGATTTCCTCCGTCGTGTTTACCTCTGTGGGTTATAGAATATGCCAAACGTGTGGATGCTGACAGAAATCAGGGATCTCAGAGAGAACAGGGATTGATGTCAAAGGATACTGGGAAAGTTTTGGAGATGGTAAAAGTGTTTTGAGTTTTAATTGGAACAGGAGTTATAATCATATACATAAGCCAAAACTATAAGTGTGAATTTATTGTGTGCAAATTATAGCTCAAGGGAAGAAAAACACAATGCAGTAAACCAAACCCTAAATCTGAAGGATACTAAAGAAACTGGAGCCTGTTGAAGAACACAAGGGAAGCCAGGTAAGCTTCTCCAGAAAGAAATCCTGGTGCAATAACAGCAAGCATCTTCCAGTCTCTAAGGACCAGCAAATCCAATGCCCTCTACGTGTGCCACTGTGGTCCTGGGACCAGTGAATCCAATGTCTTCTACATGTGCCAGTGCAAATGTTGTCCTAGGACCAGCAACTGATCTATGGCTGAAGCCACCATTGCAACTGTAGAGACGGGAACAAGAATGGGAATGAGTGCAAACACTCTTTAAAGCTGAGACAGAGTGCAGCACGTTCATTTGCCTTGGCGTTCACCCTTATCCTGTTGAAGACAAGTTCTTTGATCAGCTTTGATGTACAGGATTAAATGGTATAGGTGTAAATGAAACATCCCTGCGTCAGTTTTAGCTCCCACTGCACAGAAGGCATGCTCAGCCCTGGGTGTCTCAGAGAGCTTCTGGAGGGATATTTATGGAGATGTAGACAGGGCGCAAGAACCATGCAGCATACCCTGGCTGGTAACAATAGAACACCCCACTTAATGGGAATGTGAGCTCTCACCAGAACCCAGAAGAGAGACAGAATAGATGAAAGATGTACTGATTTGTTCCTTGTGTTTTTTTTCTTCAAGACAAAGTGTCTCTGTGTCTGTGTCTCTTGCTGTCCTGAAAACTCACTTTGTAGGCCAGACTGGCCTTGAACTGATAGAGATCCACCTGCCTCTCTCTTCCAATTAAAGGCTGGGATTAAAAGCATGTGGCATCATTGCCTGGCTTGATTTTTGTGTATTTTTATCAAGAATGTATATTAAATTTTGTTAAGTTCCTCTTGATCATTTATATCATAATTTCCCCAAAGCAGGAACACTGCTTACTAAATCATTGGAAATATTCTTACTAAAGAACAAGAGAAACATTTGTTATGGTTATTTTTTAACATTGTGCTCTAAGTACAAATGAGTGTCAACAAAAGTAACATGCCATAGAGAATTGAGGGATGGAGATGTAACCATGGCAGAGCACATCCTCAGCACGGACAGGGCTGTAAGTTTGTTCCTCTGCACCATAAAGCAGTAGTAATGATAATAATAACAATTATAGAACACTGCAAAGATGGTAACAATAAAACATCTTAAAGGGGTGGGCAGACTCTGTATTTACAGTTATTTCATTATTTAATGAAAGGCCTTAGAGAATCAATTTAAATTTTAATCAAAATTTATGGCAGGAGAGTCATGAAATTATTATATAATAGTGAGAAGTACAATTAGCAGCCAGCTAGGATGTTACAGGAAATGCTCCTATTATTCATAACAGTGAAAAAGACACAGGATATTGAGTAGAAACTTTAGAATGGAATATGCTGTCGTCTTGAGGCAAGCATCTCAAGTCTGGAAACATCATACAGAGCTTAATATTCCAGGAGTTCCTTTATAAACTACCACATTCCCACTGATAAAACCATCCACAAACCATTTCTGAGGGGCAGAGGGGCAAAAGAGCAATGCTGAAAGGAAAAACTTGGAGCGTTAATTGGTAAAAGTGAAATAGGTTTCAGAATTTTACTTTTTCATGCTATTGCACGTGTTGGGTGCTCTCATTCAAAGATTGAGAGTTTGCACTACAAAAACTAATTAGAGGAAAATAAAACAAACTAATAAATGCTGAATGGGAGTCTTGATAGACAGAAACACGAACAGAAACAATGCACGATAATGGGGGCACCTCAAGTGTAGGGAGAGCATAGACTCCCGATGCCTGTTTGCCACAAAAGGTCAACATTAGGAAGAGAAAAGAGGGAATCTTTCCCTTACACCATTTGCAGCTACAAATCCTGGAAGAATCAGTGGCTCCACTGAGGAGCCCCTGCAGGCGTCCAGGCAAGGAAACAAACTGCAAAGAGGTGAGAATGAAAACCCATTCAGGTTGACTGTGTCAACATGGATCAGACTGGGGAGCTTGGTGCCAGCCGGTTCATTGTCAGCATATTTAAGACACAGTACAATTTGAGAAAGTTGTCAGGCAGTAATCATTCCCATCCCAGGTTTCCAGGCAACAATCAGTTCAATTCCAGGTGTACAATAAAGCCTAAGGCATGAGTACATAGAAACTCCTTTACCAAGTACACGTAACCACGAGGGTGGGCTCTATAGCTAAAGGGCTTCAGATCTGGTGTGGTCTCTGACTAAGCATAGAGGTCAGCTGTAGCATGAATTCTAGCTGGTCTTAATAATAAAATCCCAAAGTCAGATATGGGGGTTAATGCTGAAGATCAGAGAAGCAGAAAGGCCAGCCGCTAGAGAGTTCTTTTTACCTCTACCAATGTTCAGATGGAAGAGGCAATCCTGTTCTCAGACTGCATCTCCAGACGCCATCTGTCTCCATCAAACAAACCTCAGACTGCACTGAGCTCCTGTCTCCTCCCGCCTTATATTCCTCTCTCCACCCAGCCACATCACTCCTGTCTCCACCTCCCTAGTGCTGGGATTAAAGGCGTGGGATCCCAAGTGCTGGAATCACCTTTGTGCGAGCTCTGTTTCTCTTTTAGACAGATTCAATCTTGTTAGCCCAGGGTCCCCTTGAACTAGCAGAGATCCCTCTGCCTCTGTCTCCTGAGTCCTTGGATTAAAGGTGTGAGCCACTACTCCCTGGCCTGTCCCCATTTAGCACTCTGATCTTCAGTCAAGCTTTATTTGTTAAAACATCACTTTACTTTAAAACATCATTTTATTTATTAAAATGTCACTATAGTCAACAGGCCATAAAGTACATGTGACATCTCCCCTAAGGGTGGGTAACATCTAGGGAGGCGGAATCTGGCATAGCCATTTCTGGGGGATTTGGGTGAGATCTACCTCCTTGTCAAAAAGTGGGTGAGGTCTGTCTCCACAGACAGCAAAGAACATCCCCAGGCCATAGAAAACTCCATTCCAAGCCTTCTGGGCAGAAAACAGGTATTTTATCTCCTCCACTGAGGAGAGGCCCCTGTGCATTTAACATTCCTGGTTTCTCTAGTGCTCTGTGGACACAAGGACCTTTGTGCCCCCAGCACTGCACTACATAAAATACAATATGACAGGGAATAAGAGAATTCTTTAACAATTTTGACTTAATGAAGAACTTTCTCCATGTGATTAAGGCAAAAAGTCCTGACTCAGTAACAGGCTAGTCACCTTCATTAATGGAGAGCATCACAAAAACAGTGAGGGACAGGGCATCGGGCTGGTGCGAACTCCCAGAAAAGGATTGGCATGGCTGGTACATACCTAAAAGGTTATTGGTTATTACTCATATAACTGGCATATCGATTCTACTTATGGTTTATATTTCATGCAATGCACAATAGTGTACAAACATTGTGATATATGCATTGGCACAGCTACATAATGTTTAGTTAATATCTTTCTCATCTATAATTACATTTTCTGGAAGCAGCTGGAAGCAACTAGGTGAAGAGAAAGATTGATGCCATGATGCATGTTCTTTTGAATTTGCACAGTCTTTCTTTTTGAATTGTCATTTCTTTTCATGCTAATTTTAAAAGCAAGCATGAAACCAGTGGATATTTATTATGGCATCTCCATTTATTATTTATTTTCTTGTGTTATAGTTCACCTCCCATTCCTGGTCTCTGCACCCCATTTTCTCCCCAAGAACCCTTCTTCTGCTCTCAGGTTGTGCATATAAAAGGCAAATGTCCAGCTTGTATTTTGTGGGGCCACCATCTCCCTATCTGGTTGCCGAGATTAACTTCTGCTGAGATGTCTACACAATATGACCTTGAAGTCAGAAGAGCTGGGATCTGGAGTGGCTGCTTCCCTATAGATGCAACTGTCCTGGAGAATTTTCTAGTTTAATCTCATTTATGCATCTGTACTCTTTGGCTGGAGAGCACTGTATTTTATATACTCTTTGTTCATTTGATCATCTTGTACCTGAGACTATATTGCTTATAAAGGACAGAATTTTTTGACCCAAGGCTCTTGAAGCTGACCACTCTAAGGTCGAGGGTAGAGGCAATAGCATTAAGGCAAAGAAAAACATTTCCTGAGTAATCCTAGTAGATTCTCTGACTGTACAGAGATACATGTTGAAAAAAAGTATCAGGTTTTGAATCTTGAAGACCAAAGATTGTGTCTTTCCCATATTTTGAGTCTATTTCTTTTTTTGAATAAGTTAACACTAATTTATAAAAGATATTTATTAACTCATTTCTGTAGTTGAGCATTATATTGTTTAAACTCATTATAATATTGCTGATATGATTCTTAAGCAACACATTAAGGAACCTTAAATGCTATAAATAACTCAATAGGACAAAAGAACACATAAAATAATCACATAGAAGACCTAGGCTTTGGGGAAGGAAGACAGAAATCCTGCCTGGCAGGAAGAGGAGTGGGCATTCCCTGAATTTCCAGGTGTAAAGGGGACCTAAGAGTGTTCCATGCTCGCAGCCATCTGGCCGCCTGTGAAATCGTTTCTCTGACAGGGACTCCGGCTTTGTCACACACAAGTTAGTGCATAGGTGAAAGACTCTGCAGTCTGTAGACTCTAAAAAACTGCATTCATTTTAAAGAAAGGGTTTGAGAGAACACCCCAGTCTCACTCACAACAGCTCCAAGCTACTGGTCACATGGAATAGATCTCCATCTGTGACCCGCAGGGAGCCAGAATGTGCATGGAGGGGCAAGAAATAAAACAAAACTCATTATTTTCAAGGTGTCTGTCCCCTGATAGTCAGGGTCATTTGTGACTCACATGCTGCATTCATTTTTAAGGTGTGGCTACATATGTCACCTGTGTTCTGCACCTATGCTCTTGGCAGAGAACGCTTGTTACAAAAAATCTGACCCACCATGAACTGTTAGCACGTCATTAATATGCACCAGTGCAGATATCTCTTGTTTTGTAATGCTATTTTATTTATATAATCCTGGTACTTGACAGATATCAGTCCATCTCTGACTAGAGAGTGTCCTAAATAAAACTAACAACTCTGTGCAGAAGTATTCAGAGTGGAAGAATACAGGTTCCTGTGTCTGTGTAAGATCTGTTCCCGAATTGGATCCACTTCCCACACGTCAACGGGCTTAATGCATCCCCTTTTCTTGCTGACAGCTGTAGGGTGGTGAGCCCTTTCCCACCAGGGGTTCTCTTAAAATGTTCAAACTGCAAACAGGTATGCTTTCACGGTTTCTCCTTCTGCCTTCCTTGATTCTGCTTGATCTGAGGACAGCTTGCTCTTTAGGCACTACCAGCTAGAGAGTGGACCCAAGGAAAAAGCTGTCATGTCAATCCATGCATACACTTCATAAAAACAAAAGTTCCTTGCTGGCGGAGGCTGGTTAGAATTGCATGGCCATATTTTGAAGTCATCATTTTGTAACTAGTATCCACCATGATCGAGAAAAAGAGCCACTCCTCAGCGCACACACAGGGCGCTTCTCCTTCCTTAGCCTCAAAGCTGGATGTTTACTGTGGACGGGAAGCAGCTCCCTGCTGATTTCCAGAGCAGCTGCCTCTCTCAGTCCCTCCTCCTTGGCATTGCAAGCCCAAGCCATGGTCCCTCTGTCTGCTGTCTGTTTCCTTGCCCTGCCCACTTGGTAACTTTTCCCCATTGATTTCCCCTTCTGGGAAATTGCTCGTCCCAGGTAGATTTGTCTGCTCTCCTGTTTCATCTACATCTTGGTTGTGCCATATGGTGAATTCAATGGCTCCCTTACTAATTGGTTCCAGTCTTATAAAATCTACACGAGTCTTCTTTAAAATAGGAATCCTTTGTAAGATACATAAAGCTTGTTTTCTTATTTACTTAACAAGTAATTGCTGTGTTCCTGTTTCTCTGTCATTTGTATTGTTGAAATGAACAATAAGTTAGCAAAAATAAATAAACAAAATCCCAGAGTCACTGAATTCAAAGGCCTGAGAAATTCAAAGAATGAAATATGAGACTGTCACTAGTTTTTAAACTTGTAATATTTCACTTGGATTCAAACACTTAAAGCAAATCAAAAAAATCAAAGTATATTTATTGCTGTCTTGAAGTCACATAAAAACAGTGAGACCTGGATATGGTATTGATTGAATTCTCTTAGAGATGTGCAATTTAGTTTTATGGTGAGTTTGGTAATGGAAGTTGTCAAGAGACACCTAAGCAGTCTATTAATTCCTATTAAGTTTACTAGACTGATATCAAAATATCGGGGCTCTTATTTTATACTTAATAACATATATCCCTGGTGGTTCCCATAGAAATTATCTATACTATTTTACAATGTTGCTATCCTGCATAACTGTCTTCCTAATGAGCAGGTGTTTAATTAGTTGTGTTTCATCACCAAGATCACATCAACTTTTGGACCTCTGATGTCTACTAAACACATGCCAGGTGGCTCGAGTCACTCTGTGGCTTCTGTGTCTTGTGGAGGTGGCAGCAGTACCCTCAAATGTCACCCAGAGGTCACCTAATGGAACACCTGAGAATTCACTGGCAAAGTCTGTTCTTGCCACTTACCACATTCCATCAAATCTAAAACTTTCATCAATTACAAGTCACGATGATATTTTATGTTCCATTAAGAAATAAAAATGCTGCCAGTTAAACTAAGACACACCCTTGATTAATTATAGGACACCTCTGATTTCAGACATATTAAATGAGAAAAGTAAATCTGTCTTTAATAATGGAGGTGTCAGTTATAGCTCCACTGAACGTCTCCACTTGGGGGGATTTTACTCTCCCTCCTGACTCCCACACTTTGGAAATGATTTGCTAACCATGAACGTAAGAAATGGTAAGAAAAAGTTTGTTTTTGTGTGGCTTTTAGTGCGGGAAAATATAATACTTAATCTATCTGTTATGCTAAGATAGAGTTCTCTGTCTTTTGTCTCCGAAAAGGTACTAAGTCACGTTAAACCCACGTGATGAATCATTGACTGAAGTACGATTAATAAAAACCCAGAGACAGAAACTGGGCTTCAACCTGAAGGTCAGAAAAGCAAAGCAGCCAGCCACTGGCTCTTACCTCTACCTCAGTCCAAAATGGCGATCCTGCCTCCAGGAATCTCGGAATGAGACTGTCTGAGAGCCGTCTCCTCCAGTCTTATATTCCTCTCTAGGGCTGGGATTAAAGGCATGCACCAC
>LOJH01005569.1:0-22174 GCA_001685095.1 Ellobius talpinus | reverse complement strand
ACACACACACACACACACACACACACACACACACACACACACACACCCCTAGGGGCACAAACAACATGAAGTCCCTAGGAAAAGAGAAACACATGGGGAGGACACTCAGTCCCTAATGCTCAGAAGAAAGCTACTGCTGACCAAAGACACAGGCCAAACACAAGGAACCTTTGTTTTAAAACCAGCAAAATGTTTTGATTAATAGTCAAGAAGGAATGCAAGCATTTACAAAGTATTCATGTCAAGATATTAGGAAATTCCAACAAGGGAGGAACACTTAAGGGATTAATAAAGAACAGAGTAAAATTGTATGTATTATGAAAACAGAAAATAGTAAATAATGAATCTGGCACTGAGGAGAGAGCTCAGTGGCAGAGCTCTTGCCTGACAAATGCAAACCCTTGAGTTCAATCCCCAACATCATAAAAAGACAAAAATCCAAAAGTTCAAAGTGGACCGAAATAAATAAAACTTAAATCATGTAGCTACTACAAGAAGAATAAAAAAATCTTAAAACAGATTAAATCAAGACTTAGACAGGAGGTAACGAATACAGAAGATATCCATGTACTCCTAAGAAAATGGCTAATTTTCAGGAAAATGTAAATTGCCAAGTGTGATGGTTAGCACTGCCAATGTGACAGACTCCCTGATCACAAATCGCCTGGGAAGGGCCCCTGGGCGTTTTTATGGGGGATATCTTTATTACATTAATTACAGTGGGAAGAGCTGTCCCCATGGTGACACACATTCCCAGGCCTGGTATCCATGACGGTAAAATGAAGAGAATAAAATGCTCAGCACAAGCATTATTTGTTCATTGCTCTTTGGTCTTGATGAGGGTGTGGATGATCAGCTCCTTTGGGCCTCTACCTTGACTTCCCTGCCACAATGGACTGTACTTTTATTTGGGAGCTAAAAGAGACTCTTTCTCACTTCAGTCGAAGTGTTCTTATCATAGCAACAATATCTGAAGCTAAGACACTAAGATCCTAGGAAGAGGTAGAAAACTGAAATAGTCAAATAACTAGAAAGGAGTGAGGGCAGCATGATTGTTGACAACGTCTCCAAACAGATCAGACTCATCAGCCATGGAAGAGATTAAAACCTGTGTTTATATAAAATATTACATGAGAAAATTTTCAAGTTTTTATATAACTTTACAAAGCTAGCATATAAATTATATGAAAACTCAAATTATTATCACAAGAAGACAAATTATAGGCTTGTTGAATAAGAAAGATTCTGGATCTTTCCACTGGGTCTCTGCAGCTGCTAGGCATTATTCAAGGAGGGTGCCCTCCACTTTTGTGACCCAGCAGGCCTGCTGAAAATGCGAATCTCAATGCTCTATCCAACAGAGGTGAAACATTCATCAAGCCAGGGACAGAGCCCAGGCAATTGCCCTCATTTTCCACCTCTTATCACCTCACACAAAAACACAGCCAAAGAGTGGCTCTTCTGTCAATCTTCATCCTTCAGAAATATAAGCAAATGCAATTTACTAAGACCTCAGAGAATTCCACACAGACCAAGTCAGACAAAAGGGGACGCTTGCCAAGAAGTGTGCTTAACTTGTTGCCGAGAGAGTATGTAATTGCCCCTGGCATACAACACAGGTTGAGAGAAACTGCAGATTTCTTCCACAATCAAAACGTTTCTGAGCATTTTAGGAAATGTCACTTTCTTCTCTGGGACGGGCAAATATCCCTCTGGAGTTAAGTCCTCTTGGTCCCTGTAGGCTATGTACTTTCTTAGAGTTGAACAAACAGAATCAGAGTGTATTCCTTCAGGTTTTAGTCAGCAAAGTCATCAGCTATTTTCATATCAAGACGCATCCTTCCTCTAACACCAGGTTTTGAGTTGCATATCTTTCCCCCATCCACCCAACACTATATGGGCAGTTAATTACTTACAAAAGGTCCAGTGCTCATGATCAGCAGAAGAAGAAAATCCACAACTCCCAGTATGTGAACACTCAAACTTCCCAGTTCACAGCTGCTAAGAAGTGAGGTCCTGACGCCTTGGCTAAGGATGGGCACCAGAGATCCATCTATTCAGATCACAGGCTCCCTGTCCAATCTCATCTAATCCTTGGTCTACTGGATTTACACCTTGCAGGTCCGCAAATGCTTTACTTACATTAGACTGGATGGCTGGACTATGTCCCCAAAGTTCACATTAGAAACGTCATCCAGTGTTGAAAGCGGAACGTTTAAAGAGAGTTGGGTGGGGCTGAGAGATGGCTCAGAAGGTCAAAGGCTTAGCAGTTGAGCAGGAGCACAGAGACACACATGTGGAAAACAGAGGCAGGTCAATACCAGGAAGCTCACTGGACTGGTTTGGCTTCAGGGGCCAATCATTTTGTCTATTACTATTTAAAACAAAACCCACTTCTCTGAAGTGCAGATGCTCAAAGAACAGCAATTTTACTTGCTCAGAATGTTTCAAGTCTGGCACTCAGAGGAGGGTGGGCTGGATGGCCCTGCTCCGGGAGGCCTTGGTTGAGGTCAGTCTCACTGTAGCAGTGAGTAGCTGGGATTAAGTGAGCTAAAAATCTGGAAAAAAAAATTCAAGTACCTTACCAGCACCTCATATTCCTAGTGGCCAAACTTCCTCCCCCCTCTCTAGCTGCCTTAGGTTTCTCCCAGCACACCTACTGTCTTCTCTGCAGTCATACTTTTTATTCAGATGCTGGCTTCTGAAAATTGTATCCCAACTGGTAAACAAGGAAGTCATAAATCTCTTGAGGACCCAGCCTCAGACGCTACACAAAGTAGCTTCTGCCATATCCTGTGGATCAATATAGGTCACAGATATATCTGGATTAAAAAGAAGGAGAATTTGGCTTCATTTTCCAATGGGATGGGAGGCAAGGAGTTTGCAGTTATCCAATTTGCCTTTTTTCTCCTTTGATCATTACATAAAGAAGACACGCAAGGTCTAGGTCCATTAAGAGGAAGTACAAACCCTCATGATCAGGACTGTTCTTTAGAACTGGAAGTTTGAAAGCCAGGCACGGTGGCACATACTTTTAATCCCAGCACTTGGGAGGCAGAAGCAGAAGGATCTCTGTGAGTCCAAGTAGAACACACTCATCTACATAGTGAGTTCAAGGACAGTCAGGGCTACTGGGAGACTGTCTCAAAACCAAAACCAAAACAAAGAACTAAAGTTTAAGAACAAGTTTGTCATCACTATAATATATAATAGGTATGTATACTTGTGTATAATATATAATAGGTATGTTCCTGAGATACACCTAAACTTGAGTATCATGGAAATTAGTCACATTTTAGTCATGCATGAAAGGAGTTGGCTAATTAAAAGAAATCTTTTCTTTCTAACTGAGAAAAAGGCCCAGTGGGCAAAGTGCTGGCTTCACAAGTGTGGGCGGTTGAGTTCAGTTCATCAGAACTCACAGAAAGCTCAATAAGATAGCATGCAAATGTGATTCCAGCACTCCTACAGTGGTATGAGAGGCTGGAGATCCTTCCAAAGGTTGCACGCCAGTTATCCTGCCATACACAGAAGCAAACAAGGGAGCCTGTCTCAGAGTGGAAGTGAGGACCAATCTAAGGCCATCCTTAGTTTCTACATGTGCACCAAAGAATGAACACACCCACACCTTCACATGCAAGAATGCACCAAAACATATGTACATTATACAACACATATACACAAATGTAAAAGAAATATGTTCTTTTTACAGGGATTTTTTCTTTTCTTGTTAATTTTCAAAACAGTTCCTATTCTGTTTATCTTTATTCATTTCATTAAAGGCTACTTGATAAATTGGAT
The DNA here is from genome assembly GCA_001685095.1 of Ellobius talpinus. Taxonomy (NCBI): domain Eukaryota; kingdom Metazoa; phylum Chordata; class Mammalia; order Rodentia; family Cricetidae; genus Ellobius; species Ellobius talpinus. The sequence continues at coordinate 18,373 of LOJH01005569.1, read as the reverse complement.
GCTAAATATATTCAAAAACATTTAAATAAGTAGGAACTCCTTTTATAAATTACAAATATTTCACATGATTACTTCACAAGTAAAAATTCTATCAAAATTATCAGAGATATTGTTGCTAAGACCTTACCATAGTTTGGCATTTCTACAGCTGTTTCTAGAAAAGCTTGATAGATTGTGTCTATGCAAATGGCCCAGACATCTTTTAAATCCAAACTTTAAGTATTTATTTAGCAGAATCTTAGGTAGCAGTTTGGGGTGAGGTTAGCTCTATTGATAAGGCTCATCATTTAATCTTTGCATTCTATCTGGATAACAACTAGATGTTCAATCTGTGGGTTCCATGGCTTGAGAGCTCTGTAGTTCTTGATGAATTCACCTGAATAGTACAAGAAAAGGGCTTGGGTTTCCAGGCCAAACTGAAAATCCTTTCGAAGAAGGATTTACAAGACTATTCCTGGCGTGATAAAATCTCCTTGTCTCACCAAGCTTTGTGGAGTTAACTAGCGAGCAAATGCAGGCGAGGATCCATCACTTGCCCACTTTCTCAATATGCTGTCAAGAAACCCACCCGGGAGGCACCATTTAAATATACAGGACACAGGCAGCAATGAGAAGACAGAGAGAACAAATTTTAAAAACTAGACTTAGGAGACCAAATCCAGACATGTTAGTCCAGTTCAAGGTGATGTGTGCAGAGACAGCAGGAAACTCGTTGGCTGTAATCCTTCTTGTCTGGGCAGATGGTGCTGGCATCAAGTGAGCTAAGATCACAAACACAGTTCCAGCTTTGAGTGGGAGAGAGAGAAGAGTACATTGAGCCTATTGGTACCGTGAGCACCCAGGAGAGATGCCAACCATTTAGTTGGTATGTTTTTCAGATGCCGCCAGTGGGAGTAGATTTAGGAAAGGTCTCTTTGACATGAAAGGCATGCCTTGAACATCGGTGTGACTGCCCAGAGAGAGTGGGGAGACGGAAGAGCTGGGAAACAGCGGTACTTACTACAGAGGACACAGGGAAGGAACGGGCTGTAATAGACAAGGAATGTGTAGGATGATGGGGTCCACATGGCTCAAGGCCCAATGCAGTATCCCCAGAAAGTGACGTGTGAAATGATGCCCAAAGGCCTCTCAGCACAGCAATATGGAAAAATACTCATGGCTCAAGCAGTGAGGAAGGCTTTTCTAACCTTCATCTGTCAATGAACCAGCTCTGTGACTTAGGGCATGTTCCTTCGCCTCTTTCAGGGTCAGTCTCTCATCTGAACTTGCATATGAACACTTGGTAAAAATACAGCATATGACATTAAATTTTTAACTTTATTGGTAGTTTAATGATTCCTTAGAAACATCTGAAGCTAGCACTAGTTGGGGGATCACATAAAGGCATTGCTGAGTCTGTTCAAATGGACTAACACCAAGTGTTCCTTTCCTCCAGAATTAGAGTCCTCTGAACAGCAGAACTACACCATTGTCCTCGAAGCTCCGTGTCCTGCTGTGACTGTCCATTGTCACCTTCCACAACTGACACTGCAATTCTGTGACACTAGATCCACTTCCCTTTTGGATTGTGAGTGCCTTGGTGGTGACACAAGCCTTACCCATTCTCCTATTTTATCTGTAGCCCACAGCACATACATGAAACATGAATGGGGCTTCTTAAACAGTCACCAACAGGCAGAATAGTGGCTTCAGTCATTACATTTCATTTTCATTACTGGAGAATCAAGTTAGGATGCAAGGAATCTCAACTCTAATCCTTGTGGCATTAATATTTTCTTCAGAAATACTAAGCACATTATTTAGAATATATAATTATGCATGTTTATGTGAATATGGAAATGAAAGATTTTGAGTATTTGAACCATTTGTGTCAATGGGAACAAAACAGCGAATAGCACTATAGTTACGGTTCAGTATTAGACACCGGCAGAGTGATTGCCTTCACAGAAAACAGAAACGATGACAACCCGGGCAGCATGTAAACATCGGTTGCTGTGCCCCCTCCCTCTCAGCTTTGTTGTTGTACCTGAGCGCACCTTCCTCAAACACTCCCACCCTTTGATCACATGAAAGACACCTGTCAGTTCCTTCCCAACATCAAAAAAGGTGTCGAGGCACCTTCAGAGCAGAAATAATTAGAGAAGAGGTATTTCAGGCACCTCCAGGTGGCAGCTCTTTGACCTGGAGCAGCTGCAGCCTAGCACCCACAGCCCTGCAATGGGAGATATCATCATAGGATGAGTTTATCCAGCCTTCTGTTCCTGTAGGTGGGCAACAAGGACAACTGGCCATCATAAGGACTGGGGGTAAAATGTAACCGTGTTGAACTAAAATTTTACATTTGAGCTGTTTTCTCCTAATACTATCTACCATCCTTGGGAATTTGAAAATAAGTGGTCCACATTCAGAAGTCTAGCATCACTGAAGCAAGGGGTAGCTCCAAGAGTAACAGGTACAGCTTCCAAATGGGAAGCTATGTGAGTCTATAGTCTGACTTGGAAAGCAAATTCTGCTTGGCCTCACCTCTTCTGCTGTTGTTTTAATCAAAACCTCTTCCTTGATCTAGTGTGGTAAGATATCCATGCCTGCAGTTCAAGCACTCCAGGCCGAGGAAGAACAATTGCGGGACTATGTATTCAAAGCCTACTGTGCTACATGGTGAAACCTTATCTCTAAATAAATAAATTAATATCTCTGATAGATTAGACACTTCTCAACACTCAACTAGGAAAGGCCTGTTTTCTTGAAAAGGTATCATGGGAACAAAAAGAACGCTAGAATGATCCTGCTTCAGCTCACACATACGAATGCAAATCCTAATTGGCTTATATATGGGAGTGTGGGTCACTCTCTGTCACCTCCTCCCGGGGCTTCAGGATGAGTCTCAATACCATCTCATGGGTAGTTTCATCTTCATTCTCAAGTGACACTTGACACATCATGATGTGGGTTCCCTGAGAGCAAGGAAACCACATTGTTTGAGCTATGCATTCATTTTTCTAAAATGATCTAATATGAGAGAAGAAAGAACAGCAACAAAAAAAAGACACACATAAACTTTGTCAGCAGCAGGGAACTAATTATACAGATCCATACACACAATTCCACAAAGCTGTCAAAGAGAAAACTGGAAAAGAGCAGGGTCCCATCTGCCTTCTGTATTGCTATATGGAAAGGCCTTTGGTTTTAACACCCAAAAAGTTGCTTTCTAATTGAGAGACTTTCAGTGTAGAGCTCAGCTCATGGTCCAACTGAGACAGCAGAGGGTGAAGGGACAGTAATGCTTCCATGATGTTATTGTGAAATCCTAACTTAGGCTCTGAAAGACATCTTCTCAGGACTAATCAATGACACATCCTCACTCAGAGCACATGCTGGTGTAAAAGCTCACCCATTCCTAATGGCGATTAGAGTTTGGCATTGCTCTTCTAATTCATTTCGTTATCCAGTAGGATTTAGATTGTGTTTTATCAGAGTATAGCCTTTCCTCATTCCATGACTTTCAAGAATAATTTTCATGTCACTCTTGGTTCCCCTGGGATTACGCTCCTTGAAGCATGTCCTTGGCTTCTTCTCTAGCAGTTACTGGATGTTGATTGTGAACCAAGCACTATACTGAATTCTTCCTCAGAAACCATCCTGAAGATCACACATGATCTTGTCATTAGATTTCAAGTATTCAGGTCGCAGTCACATGACCAGGCACTTAAAGGCAGGACTGTCTATCTGTCATCCCCATTCTGCCTTGGTAAAGTGCCATGTTCTCCATACGAAATGTATCCTGACGCCCAACCTCTTCTTCCATGGAAGAAGAGCACATGTCACACCCATGGAAGAAGAGCACATGCCACACCCATGGAAGAAGAGCACATGCCACACCCATGGAAGAAGAGCACATACCACACCCATGGAAGAAGAGCACATACCACACCCATGAAAGAAAAGAAGAACACATGCCACACCCATGAAGAGCGGGTGTCTCAGTTCCCTTTCCTGTACTGTGATTAAACATACTGACAAAAGGAACTTAAAAGAAAAAAGATTTGGCTTCAGCTCCAAAGGGAGACAATCTATCATGGCAGGAAAGGCATGGCCACAGAAGCTAGCCATTGGTTGAATCCACACTCAGGAAGCAGAGAGTAAACAGGAAGCTGAACTGGGCTATAAAGCCTCAAAGCCCTCCCCCAGTGGCCTGATTTACCCAATGAGACTCCACCTTCTAAAGATTCCACAACTTTCCCAAACTGCACCACCAGCCGAGAACCACTGGTTCAAACAAGGTGAGCCTGTGAAGGTCATCTTACATTCAATTCTCTGAGCTGTTTCCCTCTGTTCCTTCATACACAGGCTCGCAACGCTGGACACAGGGTGAAGGGTACAATATCCTATGGTCAGACAGGACTTTCACATTGACACTTAATATATAGCATCTTCAAAATACAATGGGATGTTGAAAATTAACAGACTTTCACAGAAAATTCACAGAAAATCTGTGAATAATTATGTCTTTGTGAACTGCTTATTACTTGCAACCAATATGCCAATATTAACCAATGTTAAAAACATATCTAATCAATCTTTCCTAAATAATACTTTACTATAACAATAAGCTATATGTATAAACATTCATAGATTACACTATTCTTTCTCATTTACCAAAGACTACCATTGTTGAAATGAGCATGGAGGCATAACTGCAATTCCAGTACTTGAAAGACTGAGGCAGGGGGATTATTAATTCAAAGCCAGCCTAGGACACATAGTGAGTACAAGACAAGCCTAACTATAAAGAAAAACAATAACAATAAGAAAGATGGGGGATCCCTAGGGGTTATTAGTCAGGGATGTACCAGAGGCATCCAAAGCAACAGAAACATTGCCATTGCTCCGAGTCACCTACCAGAACTAGAGATTAAGATCCTGTTGCTGAAAACAACTCTGTAGTTGTAGGACACAGAAAAAGCTTAAAAACCTCTCTGTCCCTGCTGGCTAGCTTTCAGAGTCCCAGAAGATGCTAGGACATCACTGGGAAGGAAAAATCATCAGTGGAATTATCAAAGAACTTTGCATAGTTACAATACCAAACTGCCAGGCAAGGTGTTTTTGCTGGTGTAACAGTGACATAAAGGTTATGGGGGAGACTAATTGCTTCTGTATTGGATTTAAGGGCTGCTGCTGTGGAGGGAATTTGTGACTGATACTGTAAACATGGTCAAAATTCCATGGCTTGGAAGGCCATAGGCCTGGGGAACCTAGCGTTATCTTACTAAATGGATGTGTTGTCAAACTGACTTCTAAATATTTATGTTCAAAACCATAGACCGGTACTGCCCTCAACCATGGCTGGAAAAACTCTCTGCAGTGGTCAGCAGTTAATGCAGACTCATAACTGGTCAAAGTGCTGCGAATAAGTGACTACTGAGTGCTCAGTCCTAAATGGGGCAACTATATCAACTCCCCCATACACACACAAAGCTTAGGAACATCAAAGGAAAGGGGGCTGAAAAAAACGTAAGAGCTAAGGGATGGGGAGGATGCTGGGAAGTTGTGTCTTCTGGATACAGCACAGCCAGTGCTCTCATGGCCTCAATGGAACTGTGGCCACCTGCCCACCTGCACAAAATCAAGCCTACAATGTCAGTGGACATCCCCATAGGCAGCACTGTCTGGACTCGGTAACATACAGAAGCATAGAAAGGGAGAGGACAGGAAGAGAAGGAGGTATTTTATAGGTGCTTAAAGGAGGGGAGGGTATTGAGGAAGATACAACTAAGATATATTGTTTGTAAGTACGAAATTGTTAAAGAATTAAATATTCACAGACTGTTGTCCAAGGGTCTCCAGATGCAGAAGAGCCAAGGCATTAGAGCGTTTGTCAGAACTAAGCCTGGGAGACCACCACATTTTATCTCTGCTTCATCAGCACCTGTGCCACAGTGCTGATTGCTCAGCACATCACTGTGGTGTCTTGTTCTAAATATAGTGGTGCCATTCTTGCTGCTTTCATCTGAGAACAACCGAAAATCCAACTGGAAGTAGCTGAAGATTGAGGAAAGCGCGTTACATCATCTGCATGCACGTACACGTGTGATATGCTCTGCTGGATTAGGCAGGCTGAGATGGTCAGCTCCTGACAACTGGCTAACTGGGTGGCTCATTCTCATCACTGTGGAAGCCCTCCTATCATGGCCGTTGACTACAGCAATTGCAGCAGATTCACACAAATGCAGCCTCAGCAAGATGAACACATTCTTCTATGCTTCCCTATGCATTTCAAAGAAAAATATCTCCTTGAATATTTATGACTATTTCAACTAAAGAAAGGAACTCGTTATCCATGGAATCCATATTCTCAACAAATTAAGTTCTCTACAGAAGGGGGAAGAAGGTAGCTGATTTGAGATAAGTCATTAATAACTTCCATGCCAGGACTTCAACAAAATTACTCCATCATAACCTACTCCGTTTTCTTTTTACCACACAGCACACTCATGCTTCCCGCCATCAAGGCAATTCACTCAAGGCATCAACCACATTTTTCTCCCAGGGATCCTGAAAAGTAACTTAACTCTAGTATTGTGTGCTATTTGTAGACTAGTTAACCATAGAGGTCTGGAGGTCTGTACAGACAGACAGGAAGTGATATGGCTGGGTGGAGAGAGGAATATAAAGTGGAAAGAGACAGTAGTTTGGCCCTTGTATAGCTGAGGAGTTAACAAGAGAAGAGTTGGCTGTGGCTTGCTCCTTTCTCAGATCTTTCAGCATTTGCTCCAATATCTGGTTCTGGGTTTCTATTATTGAGACCAATTAGAACTTGTGTAACATGCTCCATTTTGATCCTTCAGCATGGATGCATACCAAGGCACCCCAACCTGTCCAGAGAGAGCAGCAATCTAGTGCGACCTTCCTGAGAAAATGCATAATCACAGAATAACAAAAATCAGCATTCCTTAGTCCACCCTTGCCATAACACAATTACTGGAGAGAGCTAGAGGATATGCCTCCCTCCGACACAGGTGGCACAAACGCACCTCAAACAATCTCCCTCCTCCTCTATACCCGACCTGTCTCAGTCCTGAAATTTTTGAACCAACGGTTGTTCTCATGGCCTTGAGGGTCTGCAGTAGGATTCTCAGGGGTTTGGGTCCTCTGTCTCTGAAATACAGTTAGAGATTTGGGATTTGGCTTCTGAAACTGTTATTGATAGCCACTTGGTCACCAAAGGAAAATGCCTCATATCAGGGAGCATCCCACAGTCTAGACTTCACAAACCCTGCCACTGTGGGAATTGCCCTGAGGAAGGTTTTATGCTACAATAGCAGTCACTGGTGTAATACAAGTCAGAGTTTCCTTCAAAGCAGTGCTTGTCAACCTTCCTGATGCTGCGACCCTTTAATACAGTTCCTCACATTGCTGGTAACCCCATCATGAAATAATTCCCATTGCTACTTCATAACTGCAATTTTGATAGTGTCATGAATTGTAATGTAAATATCAGTGTTTTCCAATGATCTTAGGCAACCCCTATAAAAAGGGTCATTCACTGCCCCCAAAGGGGTCACGTCCACTGCTTTAGAAGCTGAAGCGTGCAGTCTGAAGGAAGAGAGGAGGTTCCAGGACCCTCCCAGGTGAGAGGACCTGAAAGGCATTAGCTCTTTCCCTATGTTTATCTACATATGTGCTGTGCACATTGTTACAAATGCTTCCAGCAATTTCCATCCACATCCAAAAGTGGAGGCCTGCAAAAGGCTTCTCCCACAGACAGTCTCGTCCAGGACGGGTGAAATCATTTGAAATCATCTTAACCTGCACCCCATTTTGCTTCATGGACCCCATTGCATAGGAACCCCATAAAATGCATGGGAATACTCAGATAGCTCTCCTTGCTAGTGTCTTCTAAAATCATGTCTATTTTCATAGCTACCACGTGCCTGGCTACGCTAGAGGGCACTTGAACACTACATTCTGTGTAGACCGCCTTTGATACTGGCACTGGTGGTGTTTGGGGAGAAGGGTGAGAGTGTGGGGACTATTGGAAGGGTGGTAGAAGGCACATACTCATTTGAACATGCCTTCCCTACACTCAGCATTATTTGAGTCCCACTTGGGAACCCAAATCTTAATTATACACTATAATTGTTGTTAATGGAACGTGTACATTTCAACCCAGCAAGATCGGTGGCGCGCCATGCCAGCGTGACTTATCTCCCAGATTGTTGTCTTTATTTGTATAAATAGGAATGAAGCAAAAATCTCACCCGTTCTCCGCTTAATGAAGAGGGAGGGATGTGCAGCCTGTACTATGGTGGCCAAATGCTCTTTTCATCTCGTTGAAAATCAACATGCAGAGCTGGTGATCCTCAAATAGAAAGCTTCTCTCCTTGGGGACAGTAGCTCTGTATGTTTAGAATGATAACATTCTATAAATAAATAAAAAAGATTATTAAGAACACTGTGTAAATCTCCTAGTCAAACATCCCTTCAAGCAACTATCAGCAGTGATTCGGTCTGGTCCCCTAATCCCACTGTATACAAACACATGGCATAAATACAGTATTTAACAAGCACCAGAGAAGCAGCCTCGTGCTTACAGGAAAGACTCATCCTGCAAGAACTAGCATCCCCACCCCAGTGTGCCTGGCCACCTCCACAACAGTTCTTGCATTGATTCTTCTGCCTGAAAGAAGCTGCCAGCTCATAGCTGAGTAAATCTCAGGCATAACCTGCTAGTTAAATCAAACATGGAAATATTAACTTGTTCCCATATCCTTTTTGTTCCATTTCAGTGAATTCATGAATATCCATTAGAAAGCACATTTGTAAGCCTGCACGGGCTTCCTTGAGGTCTGGCACAGTCTCTGGGTTTAAAGAGAACCAGAGGAGAGGAGGGAGAATCCAAAGCACATGACAATCCTATGGGACCCAAGCCCCCCTCGGGTGACCCACTTTCTTGGTGACTAGCTCCTTTGCTCTACTGGTTCTTGCTTTCTCTCACACCCATGGCTCATGTGTGTGTGTCTGTCTGTCTGTCTGTCTGTCTGTCTATCTGTGTGTGGCTGTGTGTGGCTGTGTGTGGCTGTGTGTGTGGCTGTGGCTGTGTGGCTGTGGCTGTGTGTGTGGCTGTGTGCATGAGTGCATTGCATGTATGTGTATATATGTTTGTGCACATGTGTGCACGTGTGTGTGCATGTATGTATTAGTGTATTTGTCTTTTCTCCTCTCAGTCTAAGTTTGTAATTCTCCTTCAGTTTCATTCTGTGTTTGACAGAGTATGTGTGTATGGGCACACATGTGGGTGCGAGGTAAGCACATGTGTATACATGTGGAGGTCAGAAGACAACATCTCCCTTTTGTCTGAGACAAGGTCTCCTCTTGACATGGGACTAGCTGACAGAAAGTGTTAGGGGTCCACCTGTCCTTGCCTCCTGCCGCGCCATTTTGAGGAGAATAAAACTGCGCTGCACCACATTTAGGATTTTGCACAGGCACTGGGGATGAAGTTCAGGTCCTTCCACACACAGGGCAAGCATGCTACCAGCTGAGCCATCTCCCCAACCTTCAGCTTCTTTCTTTAACATTCACTAACTGGGCCTAAGGCCTGGGTTCGCATGTGTGCTACATTAACAGACAGCATGACACCCTGAGGGTGACAAGCTGCACATAGTATTCTGACTTTCTTTGTCCATCCTTGGTGTGCCGTGATAGCATGTCATTTCCAGTTTGGGCTGCAAACACACCAGTCTGTGAGTGTTTCCTCAGCCCAGCCAACGACCTGAAAGCAAGCATTTTTAGCATAAAGTTGAATGAATACTACTGTTTTAGCGTATAGTTGAATGAATACACTACTGTTTTTCTTTCTCAGTCTGATTATAAAGGTCAGCCACTCACATGCCCCCAGGAGGCTCAGCCAATGGAGGGTCCTCTCTGTGAGAGGCAGCATGATCCTCAAGATGGTCACTGCAATATCCTCCGCTAAGGTTGCTTCTGTCCAGGATGATGATAAATGGGGGGACAGACGCTCAAGTACACTGCCCACTAGGGACACTTGCCACAGAAGTGCCCCCACTACTCCTCTCTTCCTCTTCCCTATTTTCCTCTTCCTTTTTAACACCTTCCATATCAGGCAAGCCTTCTTTGAGGGGTATGAGGACCCTCAAGGGGAGTGTGAGGCTCTGAGCCCAAGATGAGACCAAGTCAAGACCTCAGATCATCTGTCACAGGTGACTGCCAAGCAGCTCCGCTGGTTCAGATTCTCAGCAAGGCTCTCGTGCTTGCATTTGCAACTGAGAGCCAACGTTGGTTTAGAAAGTGTCTTATCCATATATTAATATATGCTTTTAATGTGCAGCTAAAATCAAATGCAGGTCAAACAAGTGCAAGCATTTGCCCAGGATGCTATAGCAAAATACCATACAGTGGATAGTTCAAACTATAGAAATTCATTCTCTATCAGAGCTGAAATGCTAAAATTCCAGACCAAGGTGTCAGCAGATCTGGTCTCCTCAGAAGCCTCTCTGCATGTCTGGCTTGCAGACGGCTGCCTCCCTGCCACGCCTTCACATGTCTCTTGTGTGTGCAGCCCTGGCCATTTTAGAATGTGTCTGAATTTGCTCCTCTTGTGGGCAGAGATGGCAGAAGGTGTGTGACCCCTTTAAAGGTCTAATTTCAACAATCATCACTGAGGCCCTTCGTGAGAAATCTGGGGACTCGGTAACGGGTACCCTTGTGTCTCCAGGAGTGTCTGGATTCCTGCCTCATTTTGCTTGAACAGGTCTTAACCTTGATCCTCTGAGGTCACTGTGTTTCCCACACTGCAACAATGATGCTTAATACAAAAGCAGTTACAAAGAATATATACCAGTCACAAACCAACCCAGCTGAAAAAAAGCAAGGTGATTTTGCTCAGGTTAAACAGAGAAAGGGGGTCTTGTCTGCAGCAGCTTTGGGGTCTGGTGGGTTTTATTTAAAAGGGGAAATTAATCATTTTGTTCTTAAGATACTTTTATATGGCACTTTAGATGTTTAACTAACACTTAGATGCTACAAGAATACCTACCTGCCTACTGGGGTGTGGCCTCATGGACTATTTACCTGGATGCAGAAGCGGGCGTCCAGCCTCTTCCTCCTGTCTCTGCCTCCCCAGTGCTGGGATTAAAGGCATGTGCCACCACTCCTTGAACTCACAGAGGTCTGTCTACTTCTGCATCCCAAGTGTTGGGATCAAAGGTGTGTACCACCACACCCAACTACTCTCTTTCTCTCTCTCTTTTTTATTTTGAGAACTTTAACCTTTTTTTTACCCAAGCCTGCATAGGAGGTCCTTCTGTTTGTGTGTTGCTTTCATTGGTTAATCAATAAAGAAACTGCTTGGCCTGATAGGGCAGAATTAGGTAGGTGGAGAAGACAGAACTGAATTCTGGGAGGAAGAAAGCAGGGAGAGAGCCACCATGGAGCTGCCAGGTCAGACATGCTGAATCTTTCCCGGTAAGNTTGCTTTCATTGGTTAATCAATAAAGAAACTGCTTGGCCTGATAGGGCAGAATTAGGTAGGTGGAGAAGACAGAACTGAATTCTGGGAGGAAGAAAGCAGGGAGAGAGCCACCATGGAGCTGCCAGGTCAGACATGCTGAATCTTTCCCGGTAAGCCATGACCTCATGGTGATATACAGATTATTAGAAATGGGTTAAATCAAGATGTGAGAGTTAGCCAATAAGAGGCTAGAGATAATGGGCCAAGCAGTAATTTAATTAATACAATTTCTGTGTGATTATTTTAGGTGTAAGATAGCTGGGCAGCCAGGATGAAAAGCAGGCCCTCCCTCCATCAACACTTAAACACATGTGTGCACATATACACACATACACACACACACGCACATACACGTGCACACACACACTAATGTGGCTCAGTGTGTTATCTTCACACACATGCAGCAAGTCCTGGTCAACACCATCCTTTCTTTTTCTGCTCCCCTCACTTCCCAACCTCCCATTGCCATTCAAGCTGACAGCTTTGGCTTGCTGCATGAGAGATGCTATGTACTGTTTGTCCATGCCAGAGTTACTGTACTTAGCATCATGTCTTTTAGCTCCATTCATTTTACTGAAAACTGCATAATATAACTTCTTTAGTACTGAATAATATTCCATTGTGTTTGCCCACCACATTTTCATGAGCTATTCCTCTCTATGCTGGGCTGATTCCACAGCTCACCTATTCTAGGGTGCCCGCTAGCTTCTCAATTGCCCAATACTTTGCTGTATTATTTGTATTCTACAATCAGCTTCTTTTAACAAATAGCCTCCTATTCTCTTGAGGACAGTCTGAAAACCTCAGAAATATCGGCTATTGAAAGTCCCCCTCAAATCACATTTGTAGCTAAGGAAAGGAGGGCCTTTGAGGCTGGTCCTGAATGACAAGACTTCTGGGTGACAGAATCTTTGTCTCATTTCCATCTTTTGAGAACATCAGCAGCAGTTTGGAATGAATATGAATATCATGGAGAGACAGGAGAAGTCAGCTCTAGACTTCAATTAATTATGCAAAGCTCTCCCAGAAGTTGGCCTTCCAGGATCTGATATTGTAGCAGCTGCTCCAGGGAAGACAATTCTCTTAGGTCTCTTAGCCCTGGCCTCACTGGAGGATTGACATGAAGGATTCACAGAAGCCATAGGTTCCAACAGCTGCTCCCTGCATTGTGACTCAGAAGTGCATGAAGTTTTAGCTACTAAAAGTTTAAAATGAACCCTGTAGTAGTTTGGATGAAATGGCCCCATGGGCTCATAGGGACTGGCACTATTAGGAGGTGTGGCCTTGTTGGAGCAGATGTGGCACTGTTGAAGGAAGTGTGTCACTGGAGGTGGGTCTTGAAGTCTCAGAAGCTCAAGCTACACCTAGTGTGGCTCATTCTCTTCCTGTTGTCTGTGGATCCAGATGTAGAACTCGCAGCTACCTCTCCAACACCATGTCTGCCTGCATTCCACTATGCTTCCCGCCATGAAGATAATGGACTGAACCTCTGAACTGTAAGCTAGCCCCCATTAAACACTTTCCTTTACAAGAGTTGCTGTGGTCATAGTGTCTCTTCACAGCTATAGAAATTATAACTATAACAAACCCTATAGTGTCTTCTATGCCTTGGTATGCTCTCTCTCTCTCTCTCACACACACACACCACCACCACCACCACCACCACACAGTCGTATAAAAAGAACAACGTTTTGCTTAAATTTGTTAGACACAGTATACGTATTAGTCTTGTCTTCCATCTAAAACCTTTCTGAAATGACAAGAGAGAAATTAAACAGTTATAAACGCTTATGCTAGAGAGGTAACTGCAGCAGGCGGCAGTGGAAACATCTGGGGGGAGGTCCTCCTGCATATGTGCTGCTTTTATTGGATAATGAATAAAGCTGTTTGGCCAATGGCGTAGCAGAGTAAAGCCAGGCAGGAAATCCAAACAGAGATATATAGAGTAGGCAGAGTCAAAATAACACCATGTAGCTGCCAAAGGAGAAAGATGCTGGACCTTACCAGTAGGCCACAGCCTCATGGTGATACATAGATTAATATAAATGGGTTAATTTAAGGTATAAGAGCCAGTTAGAAAGATGCCTAGCCTTTGGCCAACAGTGTTGTAATTAATAGTTTCTGTGTGATTATTCAGGTCTGAGCAGTCAGGGAACAAGAGAGCAGCCTCCATTTATAGGGGGAAGAAAGAGTGATGGAAAACAATGACCTAAGTGGGGTGGAAGAACCTGGATTCTTGGAGAAAGGTGTGCAAGTTGGTAGTGGGGGTGGGCAGGAGAATTCTGGATTATTCAATACACCTGTGGAAAATGCCTAACTGCAGTTTCAGGCAGACATCATGGGCTTTGAAAATTGTGAGGGGTTCACCTACAGGAAATTGGGAAGTTTCGTGTGCGGAGGAGAGTACAGTGAACTAAAGGCAGAAGCACCATGCCTTAGCCCACGAGAATGGACAGGCAGATAGACAAGAAATATAAACACTCACACAGACTAGGCAAGTGGGCCAAAAGATTTCGGGGAGAGAGTGAGCAGACCGTGAAAAAAAGCCTGGCTACTATGGTGTAAAATAAACAGACAATGCTTAAGCCAGACAATCTGAGAATTAGCAATGTTAGCAAACTGTTTATAACTGGTTGGGCACCTAGGCAAAAAACTTCAAGAACTTGGGGTCACTCCCAGTAGACAGGGGCAGTGAGGAAAAAAGAGGGTGCTGTTGCATCGAGCCTTGGCAGCCTCTTAGTTACAGTCATGTGAATTATAATTTGCCCTTGATACCTATGAGTAATTGATGACAGTAGCCCCAGGCACCTCCAAATCCAAGATTCTAGGTTCTGGCATAATATCATATATTTGTGTATAATCTATGTACACCTTCCCAATTGAACCACCTCTACATTCCACTAAGTGCTATGTAACTACTATAAAATAATTCTTTATTTTTGGTCCAAGTCTATATAAATTCTGTACATACAGTATTTTAAAATATTTCATATTTTATTCTATGTATGTCTATATGGGCATGTGTGTGTGTATGGGCATGTGTGTGTGTGGTGTAACCAGGGAACATGGTGGATGAGTATATTTTAAGAAAAATAACAATATACTAAATAAATGAATATAAAAAGATAAAGAGCTGAAAAGATAGTTCAGTGGATAAAAGGATGCAAGTATAACACCCTGAGTTCAGATTCCCAGTATCCATTAAAGCAGACTTGCCATTATGGACCTATAACCCTACTGCGGTAGATGATAGAGAAAAGTAAGTACCTGTGAGACCTGCTTGCCAACCAGTCTAGCCAAAAATGGCTAACTGCAAGTTCAGTAAGAGACCTTTCATCAAAAAGTGGGAGGGGGCAGCAATTGAGGAAGAGAATCTGAGGTCAACTTCTGGCCTCCAAACACCTCTGTGTGGGCAAGCACACCTTTGTGTACAACATACAAAACACACAACACAAACAACACCCATACACCACATGCATACATCACAATACACTGCACATATTACACACCACACACATACCCTACATATAAACCACACACACATCACACAAACTCCACATGTATATACATGCAGCATACATACTCATGCATGCACACACACACCAAAAGAAATAACATAGTAAATATATAAATGTATAAGGGAAGGAAAGCCAGACAGAAGAGTGGATGAATGCGGGTGATGAACAGACACTTTGGAGCTTTCTGTTGACACTAAGAACCATGAAGGAAGGCTGCAGGCAATCTAAGCATGTGTGCTCTGTTGCCAAAAGATGGGCATTAGAGAATACAGATAATAATATTGTTTGCTGGATAGTATAAGAAAGATTCAGAACTGAGAAAAATAACATTAAAACTAAGGAAACTGTTTTCACTTCTGGAAGAGTGGAGCAAAATGAATCTGAGATGATCACAAGCCAGTTCCCATTGACCAACTGCAGGAGACATGAATCAAATCAGATCTAGACTGGTGATCCCTGGAGAGATGTGGGTGCATGCAGCCTCCCCCTTCCCTGGAGAGATGTGGGTGCACGCAGCCTGCTCCTTCCCTGGAGAGATGTGGGTGTATATAGCCAGCCCCAATCCCTGGACAGTTGAGGGTGCATGCAGCCATCCCCGACCCTGGAGAGATGTGGGTGCATGCAGCCAGCCCCGACCCCTGGAGATATGTGGGTGCATGCAGGCAGCCCTGACCCCTGGAGATATGTGGGTACATGCAGCCAGCCCCAACCCTGGAGAGATGTAGGTGCATGCAGCCAGCCCCGACCCCTGGAGAGATGTAGGTGCATGCAGCCAGCCCTTATCCTTGGAAAGACATGGGTGTATGCAGCCTACCCTGTGGGTAGAGATTCAGGACTGAAGTCTCACTTCTTAAACACACCTGTCTGCTTCTAGATCGTGTTTGGCCTGTTAGATTACTTGCCTGCATGATGCTGTATCTGTAAAGTCTGCAGACTTAGAACTGAGAAACTTTGAGACTCTTAAGAATGGCACTGATTCCTTAGTCTTGAAAAACTTATATCTAAAACATCAACACATTACATTACCCATGGTGAGTATCTTCTCTTATTAATTGGTAATAATAACTTAAAGAGAAAAAGGAGTGCTTATGGAGTTGTGCACCAACAGTTACAGGGGACATTGAGAAACTAGTGTGGATAGAGGAGTGATGAAGCCACATTCAGGTACAGGAGGAGAACTCTGAGGCTCTATATGGTTTTATGTATGATGTGGAGTACTACAGAAATCAATGCCTTAAACTCAACCTTCCATGCCCAGTCTCCAATCAGTTAGGTACTGGTATAAGAGTGGGAAGTCTGGGTGTATTTAGAATGGTTTAAAAAGATTCCAGATAGAGTTGAAGAAAAATATCCCATGGATTTGGAATTTTGAGGAAAAGCATGGAAGATGGGAAGGAAGTCAGCTCAGAGAGTGGCTACAGTGAGTGACATATAATCAGATTAGGTAGAAGTCCTGGCTGGTCCTGCTGGTGAGCTTACAACACTGCTTTTGTAAGCAGATGTCCAAAATTGATTTATGATTATAAATCAATAGATATTACTACCTTTTTTTCACACACTGATACACTATATCAGTTTCACTATTGTCTTGCTCCCTTAGGACTCTCTTTAAAAATGAATAAAAGGAAACACATACACACAAAAAAGTCTCTTTAAGTCTCTTTGGTATTCTCGGAACCCCACCAATACTGGGGGTTGCACCCATGGCCTCATGTATGCTTGGCAAGTTTTATACCAGGAGGCTATACTTCTGGTTTTCATTTGCTTTTTATTTGAAATGGGGTCTCACTAAGTTGCCCAGGATAGCCTTGTCCTGGTGAGCCTTCTGCTCCAGGTTCCCCAGCAGCTTGGGTGATAGACCTGTGCCACCAGATGAGGTCTCTCTTGGGATTCTGTTCTCTCATCAGTCTTCCTGGACGGTCAAATAGCCAATGGGCAGGACTCTGACCAGCAAGCCAAGACACAGATCCAAGCCATTGGGCCAATGAGATCATGCCTTGTCCTCTCTTGTGTGCAAGAGATGGATCCAAACCACTGGGCTGATGAGACCATGCCTTGTCCTCTCCATGTGCAAGAGATGGATCCAAGCCACTGGGCTAATGAGACCATGCCTTGTCCCCTCTGGCGTCCAAGCTCTATGTGAAGCATTTCCTTTCCAACAACAAAGCTGCTGTGGTCGGGGGCACAGCTGTAGGAATGTGGTCATTAAGCGAGGCACAGCGTCTCTAAGGATGTGCAAAGGGGTGGGGAAGCTCAGTGACTAGGAGCTAATACTGCTATTGCAGAGGACCAGGGTCCAGTTCCCAGCGCCCACATCAGAGAACTCATAACTGACCGTTACCACCCACCTCAGAGAGCCCACAACTGCCGGTAACACTAATTCTAGAGACTCGGATGTCCTTTAATGGATCTGTGCATATACTCAAACAGATATACATAATTTAACAAATAAAAATAAACCTTAAAAAAGAATGAGTGACTTCAAGCATCCAAGGTCCTATGTACTGTTTTGTAGCAATTTCAAGTCCTATGACCACTTGTGACCAATGAAGCGCCACACAGGAAGACAACTCTTCTGTCACCAACTGCTTCCAGTCACTTTCTCCTCACACATTAGAGGTAGTGGGTGCATAGGCTATTCTTGAGAGAAACCTCTAATCTCAGTAAGAGGTGGCTCACACGGAAATGTGTGAGGTTGAGGTGTATCTATTGAAGGGTTCCCCCCAAGGACCTGACTTCCTCCCACTCAACTGGGGCATGAGAAGAATGGCTGAAAGCTGCCCTCAGTCACAGTTTGCTGCCTGGAGCCCTGCCCCAAAGAGCCACCTTTATTCTTAATGTGTGTGTGCACATGAGTGCCCATGTATGTGAAATTCCATCTCCCTCTTCTGAAACCTGGTCTCCCATTGGTCTGGAACTCACTGATCAGGCTAAGGAGGCTGCCCATGGGCCCCAGGGACTCTGTCTCTCTCTTTCTAGCACCACACTGGGACAATTTTTCATGAGTTCTAGAGCATAAAAAATAGCACTTTACCAAGGAAACTATCCACCCAGACCCCCAGATACCATTTGTATTGACTTCTACATTGGCATAGTAATATAAAAGGAAAAGAGGATGCAATCAAAACCCATACTAAGCCACACATGAATCCAAAGAACTTTCTGCTACCTTGTAGCTAGATACTCAACCGGACGATAAAAAAAAAATTGTGAGTAGGAGATTGGAGAAAAATGGAAAGTGTGAAAGAAAGAGGTATGTTTCCTCCATCTAAGAGGGAGAGGGGAGAGAGAGAGAGAGAGAGAGAGAGAGAGAGAGAGAGAGAGA
>LOJH01005568.1:17812-32744 GCA_001685095.1 Ellobius talpinus | reverse complement strand
AACTTGCTGTGGATCAGCTAACAGATACAGCTTTTGACCAAATCTCATGTTTAATCTATAGAACTCACTAGCCCACTTCTACTACACACATGGCAGGTTCCAGGACATCCCTGGGGTTCCTCAGAATCATCTACTCAATCTGGGGCCCCATTCCTATCTATTTCTCTTATTCACAAGACCTCTCTCTTGCTTACCCAATCCTATCCACACCAGTATCTTATTTTTCCTCTTTTCTTCCTCTTCTCCTCCTCCTTTGTCCTCTTCTTTCTTTTCCTCATTCTTCTTCCACCCTCTCCTCTTATTCTTATTTATTTTTATTCTTACTCTTTTTGGAGGTGCGAGTTAAGGAGCCCAGGCCCCTGTCCACACTAGGCAAGCCCTCTGCTACCGAGCTCTTTGGCCCTTGCTTCTTAAAGATGGGGTCTTGCTATGCAGCTCCTCCTGACTCCGAATTCTCTGCTTACCTGTATGCTCCTCTTTCTGAGTGCTGAGATCACAGGCACGCACACCATAACCAACCACACCAGTGTCTTTGCTGTTCCTGGAACTTCTCAAGTGTGTTCCTGTCCTTGGGTCTTTGCATTGGCTCTTTCTTCAGCTTGAAATGCTCATTCTCTAAGGAGTACATATGGCTCGCTTCCTGATGACCCTCAAGTCTTCGCTCAAAAATCACTTGCTTAGCCATCTGCCAACCTCTGTTTTCAAACCTCCAATCTTGGCCTCTCCCTTCTCCTCCAATGACTCCTTGCTCTCTTCCCATTTTTTAAAAATAATTCTCAATAATATATTAACTCTCCTTGTTTTGTGCAGATTGCTCCTGAAACTCCACAAGGATTATTTGCTTCTTTATTTAGTATTGAAACCTCATCACCAAGAGCGGTGCATTACATGACACTGAGGCGCTGCTGTGTGAAGAAGGCACAAATGCAACAAATGCAGCAGCTACCTCTGCATGCCCCAGAGAGAATCGAGTTGCTCTGTCTGGTTTAGAGGGGAGTTTCATCTGCTACTTCAGCAGCAAACCCAGCAAGCGTTATGCACGATGTAGAGACAGCATTGTCTATTCCGATGAGAAAGCTTTAGATGACCTCTGCCTGTTCCTCCTTGTTATGAAAGTTATTCATGTTTGAATATAATGTCATATTTCTCTCTTTAATCATAATTTTTACTGTCTAAAATCAGCCTTTCATCAGGGCAAAGCGGCGTGGAGGCATGTGCCCCAGTGCCATTCATTTGGCTTCTTCACCGTGAGCTCCGGTTCTCTCGTTTGTTCCATCAGCTGTAAGTGGGCCTGAATTGTTCTCTCACGACGAAAGGTCTGAATCCGATAATTAGGTCAGTCGATCCCCAAAGTGCAAAGGCTCAGTTTCCTTTCTTAGGCGCGCACTGCATATCTGCAAACTGCAGCCTGGTTAGACATCCGCTAGTCTGCCGACATCCCTACATGGAGTGCCACTGGGGAGGCTCGGGAGAACTCAGGAAGGATTTTGTCCACATGATTGCTGTGCGAGGAGAGAATGGGGAAGAGAAAGCTATTCCTCAACTTCGCTCGTTAGTACTACAAGAAGAGAGCAAACGGATAGCTGGCCCTGCCCCCTGCCTGCAGCTCTGAGCATCCAACCACCACAAGGTACAATGCAGGCTGAGAAGCAGATGCACTTAGTATTGATCTTCCTGCATTAATATTCATAACGTAGGAGTAAGAACATCCTGCTGTTTCTGGCTGGTATTACCCTGCGGAGGGCCAATTAAGCTTCCTTAATAAAGACAGTTCTCAAATGTCTTATATCCTAAGCCAGCTTGGCACTTCCCACCACAGTATGGGCTCAATGGAATCTCAACAAAACTGCAACCTGGGCAAAACATAAAGGTTCAATAGCATTATGGAGACACAGTTAGGCCATCTTGGGGTTTTCAAAGCCATGCTTCCTTAGAATCCTTTAAACCAAAATTGAAGGTGTAAAATTTGAATATCTGTAGATGCTGTATTTGACAACAGGAAGAAATAAACCGAATATTGGCTTGTGACCCTGTAGGTGATCCTTTCTAGCTTTGTTGTGGACCAAAGTAATATATTTTAAACAAAGCCTCTTTTTTCTTAAGACTAGACTTCATTATAGCTTGGATAAGAAGACACAAATACCTGATCTCCAATACACTCTTCCAAGGTGGGGCCTTGAGAGGCGCCAGATCATGAGGGCATCAACTTCATCGATAGATTCATCCATCAGGAACTGGCAGTGGAATGGACTCTTAAGAGGTGGGCCTAGTTGGTCACCAGAGAGCTGTGTCCTTGAAGGGTCTTTTGGTGTTCAAGAGCAGCATGTCAGCAGGTAATAATCAAGCAGAAAGCCTCCAGAGATACGGTCTCCATGATGGAAGGAGCTGGGAAATGTCTCTGCAGTCGCCTTCTGAGGCTCAGGGTAGGCACCAGGTTGTCATGATGTGTCTGCCTCTGTCCATATCATTGCATTCCTCACTCTCCAAGATGCAAAACACGGCTCTCTAACCCAAGTCCCCACATCTGCTCTGCCACCTCAGTACGTCACTGTTGAGACTGCCCAAGCTGAGCAGTTTACCGGATATTTTGTATTCTCAGAAGCATTTATCATACCAACCTTGAATTCTCTTTCTCCTAGGTTTAGGAGTGATGACCCTGTCTTAAGTTTTCTCCAGTCTCTCCTGGATTCTCCCTCTCCTTTACTGGATCATCTTCCCCAACATCACCACGATGTTTCACTTTCTTACTTTCTCTCTGAGCTCAATAGCATATAGTCCTTATCAATTCTCACCTTCCATCACAGGGGTCTTAGTCATGTGTGTGTGTGTGTGTGTGTGTGTCTGTGTGTGTTTGTGTCTGTGCATGCATGTGAGAATGTGTGTGTCCTTATGTATGTGTTTTTGTGTTTACATGCATGTGTGCGTGTGTGTATATCCACCTTAACCATTACTTTCTTATTAACATCCTAAGCAAATCAGTTCATTTTACTACTCTTCCTGCAGAATGCCTGTTCCTTACAATTTCCCTGGATGCCCTGTCTGCCTCAGCTGTAGTGATGCATACATCTTCTATAGATATTAGACTAATAATATCTGTATTAATCGGTAGCCTTTATAGCTGATGTTTTATGCTTGTTTGCATTTGTTTTCCAATCATGTAGAACTTTTATTTTGTCCTTGATATATTTCCTGGCGTAGAACAATTCCTCATACATACTTGCTGGATAAAATGCCCCAATCCTTAATAAGCCAGTATCCCAACCTTCTGCGAGTGAGTGTCAGAATAGAGAGTCTAGAGAGTTTGTAGGAAAAGGCTCAAGTATGGAAGGATGTAGACAAGTTTAACTTCCCTCTTGGGTGCTCAGAAATGTGAAGAAAGGGCAAGGCTAAGGCAGACAAGAAGGGAAGGAGGGGAACGTAAGACTAAAAAGAGAAAGCTGCAGAGAGGAAAGTGGGAACAGTACAGTGCCAACCCTGGGGCCTGGCAGGAACAGAACAGCCCCAGCGATAAGAGAGAGGCAGGAGCTGGCTCTCAGGGAAGGAAGATAAGGGGAGAAAGGCACATCAGAGTGGCACGGCGAAGGCCTTTGAGGTTCAAAGCACAGGTCACAGATGGCACATGTTGTAGGTGAAAGGTGGAAGAGGAAAAGAAATAAAAGGAAATAGAGGGGTGCCAGCAGATGGAGGCTCAGTAAAAACTTCTCGGTGAGTGAGAGAGTGCTACCATCTTCAGAGTCTTCAGATGATGGGATGGGACATACTTGCCCTAGACAGGTGTTAACTGATGCTGTCATATTCTACCTTTATCTTTCCCGGGTTCCACCAACTTTCAGTGTAATGTTTCCTCCTACTCTAAGGATTGCTGAGTCAGCACTTAAAGATTATATGATGCTTAATATAGTCTTATCATTGTATTAATAAGGCAGAGAAGGAGATTGTCACAGCCAAGATTTATTGGTTTACTAAGAACCAGATTCTTTTTGTTCTTTTTTTTCAATTAATTAATTCTGTGTGTGTGCACCTCTGTGAGTTTATATACACCATGCCTACGCAGGTGCCCTCAGAGGCCAGAGGGTATCAGTTACTGGAGTTACGGGACATTGAAAACTACTTCATGTGGGTGCTGGAAACACAATCCAAGTCTTCTGCAAGAACAGTAAATATTCTTAACTGTTGAGTCATCTTTCCAGCCCAAGAAACAGATTTGTTTTTCAAGACAGAGTTTCTCATACAAAGCTAACAATGAACATACTGTTATCATTTCCAATGTATGTAAAACCTTAATTAATAATTTCTACCACTTTCCATGATGCCTTGGTCCTTCATTGGGTAACATCCAGATCACTGCCTTCTGCCACTTAATATAGACTTGAAGAGAGTGTCATGCCATGGCATAGTATTATGTAGTATTTCCTCCACAGCCTCAGCCACACATACTGAGATGCAGCAGAACAATCGGAAGATTTTGAAGCATCTAATAATTTTGTAATACATATAATTTATTTCATTGTATGTTAATATGCTTCAATATTTAAAAATGGCTATGTTTATCAACTTGCTCATAAAATTCTTTAAAACTCAAAGATCAGCCCTGGCAATCTGGCCTAAACCACCCTTAGCATATATTTTCTTGTCAGTCCACTGTAGTTTAGATTCCAGTCTCTGCCATAACAACTCAGTTTCTAGCCATTTATAGAAAACAATGTGTTGTTAGATGTCCTAACTCTTGAGTGATGAAGGTCTCAAATATTCTCGCTTTTCAGATTCAGTCTTAGGGCCTCCAGGAGATCTCAGTGGTGGGGCATGATGTTATCAGAGCCACATTTTGGAGAAAGCCATGAAGACACGATGTGTATAGGTGAGGAGTAAGTGTCACCAGGAGGCAGTGCGCAGCAGGGAGATCAACCCACTTTCAAGTAGACCTGAACTTAATGTAAAGATAGATATATAGCCTCATCCCCTCAGACAGGGCTACAGCTAATCCCTGAGCTGTAGGGATTTGAAACCACAGGGAAGGTCAGGCACTGGACTACACTTGACTGACAAAATGGATCTTGAGGTTGCCTCTCCAATAGGCAGGGTGCTTTCCTTACCCCCATTTTTATCACAGGGGAAGACAAGACCTCTAATGATGCTGATTTCCTCCTAAAAAGCACACTTTTAGAAACTGATAGAATTAGATTATCCCCACTGCCTAGCTCCACATGTTTGGGTCAACAGGGAGGAAAGAGGTTTGCTGGGGCTGTGGAATAAATGGCACCTGACTATTTGGGAGGCAGAAGTGTATATAGACCTGGTACATGTCAGCTCTGCAGGGACAGGGGCATGAAAGCCTCAGCATGAGACTGCCCTTCTGGAAGTCAGAGAAAGGG
This sequence comes from Ellobius talpinus, assembly GCA_001685095.1. Classification (NCBI taxonomy): domain Eukaryota; kingdom Metazoa; phylum Chordata; class Mammalia; order Rodentia; family Cricetidae; genus Ellobius; species Ellobius talpinus. Next base: position 27,372 of record LOJH01005568.1, on the reverse strand, counting down.
GAATGAAGCAGCTCTTGGCTGGGGCAGTCGTGCCGTGGGAACAAATCTTGCAAACTTTTGGGCTTCCAACGAGTTTATAAATCATTATGGCTAAGGCCAGTTTGAACTGTGATTTATGTCAGCACACACACCTGTGACTGCTGCAATCCTCAAAGGGACGAAGTATGGGCTCATTGAAAAATGAAATCTGCTCACTGGAAGCGGAAACTGGTAAACTTGCAGGAGAAACTAGGGGAGCTAAAGGGCAGGAGGGCCAGGAGACCTAGCGAAGATTGCATACAATATTGCAGATGGAAAACAGTTCTTTCTTTGGGACTGAGTGGTGGCTCTAGTATTGTGTCATCTTGCTGAGTCTCTTGGCTGGCAGATCGGTTATGACAGCTTGTGAAAACAGAACACCAGGTAAAGGCAAGTGCCCTCCCACCTGGCCCTGGGGACACCCAGGGCAGCTGGGAGATAGAGACGTGAATGAATCGGGACAGCACAGTATTCGGGACTACCAATAGCTTCATTTGAGAAATCCGTCTGGCCTTCTCTTTTGATTTGGTAGTTTATAATTAGTTAATAAAAATGTCTAGACACTGCCGTGCATGATCAACTCCCATGTCCTGTCCTCGGGAGGCAGAGGCAAGAGTGTCATGAATTCAAGGCCAGTCTGGCATGATTGGCGTATACAGCAAATCAGGCCAGTCTGGCATGATTGGCGTATACAGCAAATCAATTAAACTCCTCAGGCTGGAGAAGCAACTGTGTGACAGGTTCAAAAACAGGTATTGAAAAAGAGAGAAGAGGGCAAGAGTCCTGGTATCTCCTTCAAAGTGTGTTAAAATAATTTCCTTCCACTGGGACCTACTTTCCACGGCTCCCCGTGGTCCCCCTCACAAGAGCATGAAACCGCAAACGGAACAGCAAGAAAGCAAAGGCTGTACAATATGGAGAAGCCCTGGAACACCACACTGAGTTTGGCACAAGTGTGGTCCCTCCGGTTTTCAAGAGGCAATGAAAGGACAAAGTGTGAACCTGCCTGTCATAACTTAGCCACGTGACTCCGTCTCCGGCTCTGCAAGTCGGTACAGCAATCATTGCCGATCCCACTGCCACTGCTAGCAGACGCTCTTTTCCTGACAAGCCTCCCTTTCTTTGCCATTAAATATGTCTCCTGTTTTCCTTTCCCCTCGGCAGCCTGGGGTTTCTTGGGAAAGCCTACATCAGAATCTGACTAATAAATTACCCCTCTACTTCTCAAGAACAGCAACTGAGCCAGATTGCACGGTCCTGGCAGGAGACAGAAAATCCTCCCAGGTGCTGGAGGGCTGGGAGTCTCGAGGCCAGTGCACACAGCTGGAAGGAACAACCACTAAAGTCCCCTACATCGTGGATGACCTTCCGGCACCCAAATGCCTCTCCACCTCTGTTCATACAGGGAGACCTGGGCCTGTTTTCAGAACTATGAAATGGTTTCCTTATAAATACGGGTTTGGGGGGACTATAAATACATATAAATACGGGTAAGTCCCCTTCTTACTTTGCTTGTCACAAAAGACACTTTTGGAACGTTAAGTTGTGATGGAGGGGACTCAGACTCCACAGCTACCCAGAAATGAGAATGCATTGAAGCCGTTCCCTGACTGGCTCAGTGCCTTGTGACTTGCCTTTTTGATTTCTCTGGCCCTTGCTCGCTGTGTTACAAAGATAGGCAGTTAGAAGCTTGCATTTAGGGGATGTTAAAATGGACAAGGAATCACCTTCAAAAAAACACCCAGCTCAGTGGCTGGCACAAAGCATGCATTACTAAGTCACGTTCGTCCTTTTCAAAGATAGCACTCCCGTTCACACTCTCCAAACGAGCTGCACTTCCTGGTGACCAGACGAGCCAGAATGATTTTGCCCGTTGAAAATTTCTATATTTGTACACTCCGGTTATGGATTCATGAATTAAGAATGATGTCGTTAGCTTAAAAGCACATGCTAATAAATTGCCCCACAAGGGGAAACAATCAAGCTTTCCATTAAGACAAATCCAGCAACCCCTAAACCACAGAGAAACAAACAAAGGTGGGTGCCCCGTTCTCTTCATGCTTGTGTGACTCATGCTTTGTTTCAAAAGGGCGCACAGGAAGGGAAGGCTCTCTTTGACCCACAAGACTGCTCAGAGACGCGGGACAGACAACACCCCGCTCATCTTTTGAACATTCAAGCAAAATGCTGTGTCCTTCCTTGATGGACCAAGTCCCATTTCTGCAGGTGTGTTTTCTCATATGCGAGACTGAAAGCGGAGAGGCCCGTCCTGTGGGGATGCATCCCAGCCTAGGTTAAGAAAACACATTCTCTTGGATCTTTTTTTTCCTGTAACTTTCAGAACACTGGACAGCCTTCCAACTGTGCAAGAGAAGCGAGAGCACAAGGCCAAAAACATCAGGAAAACGAACACGACACTGGAGAGATGTCTCAAAAGGACAGGTGTGCGTTTCAGGAAGTCTTTCTCTCCGCAGTGGGAGCTTTGTGTCCAACCCGGATGTGGCTGATACCCCAAGGTTCTCCGCCTTCGCGTCCCGATATCATCTTCATCGTGCCTCTGGGAAGATAACGCACCCATTGTGTTGGGGAGTTGAGCCTGTGGCATTTAGCAGCCACGTTCTCTGATTTCACTAGCAAATGTGCAGACATGGCGGCTTTTGAAACCCAAACCTCCCCCCTCCCCGTGCTTCGGAGTGGAGCCGCAGCCAGGTGACAGTGAGCAGCGGCCCCAGCTCTCCCCTCTCTCCAGCCTCCAGAGCGCCACAAGAGCGAATGTGGTCCAGGGAGAAAGGAATTCTGCTCCAAGCTAGACAATGGCTATGAGGAAATGTCCCTAACATCGTTTTTCCAGAGAAACAGATTTCGTTGCAAATGAGCCCTCAAATTGTAAACGCCTACATTTATCTCTCGGTGGTCTTCTTTCATGTCTTACACAAAGCTAAAGGCCCCAAGGTCATCATCACACAAAGGACTGGAGGAAGGAAGGGATGTTTTCTGGGTTCTTTTTTTTTAGTTTGCATTCGATCTTAGCTCCCTTCTGTGAAATGAAAACTCAGATACACACGGCCACATCACCCACCACCGTCATAGAGGAAGGAATGGATTGGAGGAGTATAAAGTCTGGTCTTTGCTTTTCCCGTCGTGAAATTTCTTTCTACCTTCCAGCAACAGCAGAATTCTCTCCTATTTTTTTTCTCCCACTCCTGGACTTTGTCCTCCTTAGTCAGGACTGGGCTGAGCTGCAATGTTTTTACCATTCCCCAGAAGCTATTTTCTCCCACTGCTTAATCATTCCACGTACTTCTGACTTCACCCAGAGTGCCTGTATCCCTTAAACACTGTCCCAAAACTGGGGGCTCTGAGGGAGGCCAGGCCACACGAGGGTGGGCTGGTAATAGAATGTATCCTCTATAAAAACACTGTGGGATTCTTTAATTACATGGAAGCTTGTAGCAACTTGTAATCTTTATTAAGGCTCTGGAGTGGCACCGAAAAAAAAGAGCTACTTTGGATGCCAGGCACTCTTGAGTTCAGACCACAGCTTCTCTATCTAGTATCTAAGTAACTCAAAGCAAGATCTTTAGCCTATCTCAATCTTTTTTGATTCTTTTTTGAAATAGCCCAAGGAAAATACTACTTATACCATAGACTTTTTGTAAGCATTAGTTAATATCAGACAATGATGTATCTGTCGATTTGTGTATATCCACACACACCCATATGTATGCCCAGTAGGTTTGATATGCCCACCTAGTTACCCTATTCCATTCAATTAGCCAGAACTTACGTATCCACCTTTTTGGTTGGTGTTGTTGTTATTGTTCTACGTTCATCCGTTTCCTTCCAGTGATCACAACTGACTTAGCTACCACCTGACCTAAAGCACCCTCATTTCTCACAGGTCTCTTCCAATAGCCTCCTGCCTCACCTCCCTGCTTTCATTCTTGCCCCTCATAGATGATGCCACCTTTTAAAAGATGAATTAGATCAGGCTATGCCCTTGTGTTAACAAAGAATTAGACTCCTTACCATGGAGCACAGGACCTTATGTCATCTATCTCTGCCTGTATCTTTTTCCCTCCTCCACACACTCCCATCATCCTTCAGCCTTTAACCACACAGGCTTCTTTGTTTCTCAAACGTACTAAGCCTATTCCAGGCCTGGGAACATAGCCCTTGCCATGTCTGAGCCTACTTTCTCTTTCCTCCATTCTTCGTATAACTGGTCGCTCCTTCTCATTCCTGTCTATGACTCAATGGCACTGCCCCGCAAGAAGCCTGTCCCACCACCTAATCTTACCGTGTCTCATCTTGCTCTAACATATGCTTTTCTTATTTTCTTTATGCCGTGTAACCATCTGAAATCATTTAGTTAATTTTGAGAACCATTTAGCTAATTTCTCTCAACAAAATGTCAGCCCACTGCAAGGAGGAGCCCATCTACCTTACTTATGTCAATATGATCAACTCCTAAAGTAGTATCTGACACGAAACAAAGATTCAATAGATATTTCACAAATGGGCAAATAGGAATTTTGAGACATGTCTTAGAAGAATTGAGCTCTGTCATCTTTTCCATAAAATTGAAAGCACCAGAAAAGATCCAAAAATCTTAAGGTGTTCGCATAAAAATTTGTTATCTTGACCGTAAATTTTGCATGGCCAGAAAATTCTGGAGCAACACTAGTATGTTCCCAACAGGAACTTCAGACATAGGTCAGTGTTAAGAGTGCTCATTCTGCAAGCAGGCCATGGCGGAGGATGCCTGCAATCCCAGCACTGGGGTCAGTGGCAGGTAGACACCAGAAGCCCACTGGACACCAGCCTAGCAGATGTGGTAAGCTTCTGGTGGGTGTCTAGTCACCAAAGGGAGACTGACGGGGAAGACACTCAATGTCCTCCTCTGGCCTCCACATGCACACACGCACTCACTAGCTTCCACCAAGCCTATACAATGCACATCACAAATGAACACACACAGAGAAAGATAGAGAGGAGCTGGAGAGATCGCTTAGTGGTTAAGAGCACTGGCTACTCTTCCAGATGACCCGGGTTCACTTTCCAGAACCCATATAGCAGCTCACAACCATCTATAACTCTAGGTCTAGGGCCTCTGGTAGTCTCTCCTGGCCTTCATGCTCACCAGGCACACACATGGTTCACAGACACGCATGCAAGCAAAACACCCACACATGTAACATAAAAATAAAATTGCAAAGAAGATGAATTAGGAGGAGGAAGAGAAGGGAAAGGAGGAGGAAGAGGAGAAGGAGGAGAAGAGGCTACTTTTGTTCACAACAAGCAGCATATTTAACCCTAGCATTGTTGCTTCCTATCTGTGCGACCTTGCACAAACCAGTTAACATTTTAAACTGACTTCCTCATCTAAAAATATAAGAATAATAAGCAAAACATTAGCAAGCTCTGTGAGGATTAAGTGAGCTAAGCTTTCTGCCCAGTTCCTGGAACACTGTGCACCATGAATAAACAGCGGTATTATTATGGTTATTGTTACTACAGTAATTAATTCTGGCTCCACACTTCACAAGGAACACTGATGAATTGAAGCCCATCCAGAAGGGAACAAACAGTCTAGTGAAGGATCTGGAAGCCACAACTTGTGAGGAACAATGGACAAACTGAGGATGTTTGCCTTGGAAAAGACACATTTTTAAAAGGAATATGATAGCTGAAAGAAATTACCAAGAGCTCCTTTATAGGTGAGGGATTAGAGAGATTTGATATTGTTCTAGAACATACCACCAGAGCCAACTCATGATGACCTAACAGCCAAACTGTCCAAAATCAAACTGACATTGTATTCTCTCTTTAAATATAAAAACCTTGTAAGAGATGGTTTCCATGATGTTTGAGTAAGGAAATTATAGAGAGCCATTTGAAATGACCATAATAAGGCTTTCTATCAATATTAAAACCTATTTGTAGGGCCAGTGAGATGGTGCAGTGGGAAAGGCTCTTGCTCTCCAGGCTGATTGACATCAGCCTGAGTGTGACACCTAGAACTCATGTAAAAAGCAGAAGGAGGGGACCAACCCCTCAAAGTTGCCTTCTTATGCCACAAGTATGCCGCCAGTACTTATACACACAGTAACAATAAATAGGATTAAGTTTTTAAATGTTTAGAAATGTAATGTCAATTGCAAAAGAAGTAAACCATTAAATAGATGCATATATTCTCAGGTCTGAGAGGGAGGAGAAAAAGGAAGGAGGGAGGGGGAAGAGGAAGAGAGGAGAGGAAGGGTGAGAGACAAGGAAGGAGGGAAAGGAGGAAGGAGGAAGAGAGAGATAAAAGGAGAGAAGAGAGAGAAAGGTAGAGATCTATGGAGAGACACAGAGAGAATAAAAACAGGACAGCAAAGCAAAGCATGGGGCAAGAAAGAGAGAGAGATGAGAATGAAACCACAATGCCAGCACAAATGAAACATGGTGCTTGATGAAATGCAAGTTTCCCCTTTTCTCCAAGTGTTGGAGCAGAGGCCACACAAGCTCTCAGGAGGAGCAGCATGAGTGAGGCCATGTGCTAGAGGAGCACAGGCAGGGTGAAGGCCTGGACAGGCCTCCATCCCAAAGTCCCACAGTCTTCGCTCCTGGCGAATCTTCTGTTGAACTGTGCTGACACCAAATGCTACATGAAAACATTGCCGAGGCTCCCCAGCATCTTCATTTCTTCTCAGTTAGAACAGTGGAAAATATGTCATCCCAAGAGATCCAAAAGGCTGGACCTTATAATTCCGTGGGGCATTGTGGGATAAGGTAATGAGTACTTCTGGTCACCGCCTTTCTTCTGACCCAGCAAGAGCCCGTCAGCCTTTCTGAACTCCACCTTCCATCTCCTTCTCGAGAATGAAAGCCTGTGAGTCATCTAGATTATTCTATCTGATAAATATGAGCTTAATGGGGGATGAAAAACCACCAGAACTTTGTAAATAAGAATTTTCTAAGGACACTAAGGAGGAAACAACCCCAGGAGTTTGGTCCAAACGTCAGGGGTGGTCATTGTTCCTGCCAAAGTCAAAGATTGCTAAGGGATCCCCCTTTATACGTGGATGAGTAAAACCTTCAGGACCTGTGACAGGTGTCCAAGGTGGTGGTGTCCTGGAAGGAACGTCAGTATTGTGCCCACAAGATGTCATTCCACAGTTGCCTAAACTACTTCTTTAGTCTTTAATGGAAAAGCTGCACCCCTTCACTACTAAACTCCCAAGCAGAACTTCTAGAAGGGCCAATGAGAATACTGCTGGTTTCAGTCATTTGAGGACACTGTCTGATCCTTCTCTGATGCAAACCTGCTTCCTAGGCTACAATTCAGTGCCTTTCAGTGGGGTCAAAACATACGCCTTCCTTTCTCACTTGGAACCGCGCATGCTTCCTCAACCAGGCTAAGGGTTCTGCAAATCAGTAAGCCCCCAGCATTTACATGAGGTCATGAAAGATACAGTCACCCAGAATGCTGGAGGATGGTGGCAGGCTCTTCAGATCCTCCATTATCCTTCACAGACTGTCTTGTGACAACGGAGCAAAGGAAGCCTCGCTGTGCCATGCTCCTCTCCTGAGAGCTGTCTGTGGCCTGCACTGTGGATGAAGGAGTCATTGTAACAGCACAGCGGTCAAGAGGTCCCTGCTCTGATGCACAGACGTGACTTGGTGCCCTCAACACAATGACCTCAGTCCCTCCCACCTCAATGGAAAGGAAGCTTATCCCTTCAATTTAGAATTCTTTTGTTGTTAATAATAACTAGAGTAAAATTCCAAATAAACCATTACATAAGCAACAACTCAGATAATTTAGTATGTTCATAATATTACACAGCCATCACCTCTGTTTAGATTTAAAACATTTTATACTTTTAAAATACAATCTTCTACTTTCCCAATTCCTGGCAACTGTCAGTGAGTTTTCTGTGCCGTAAGATTTATCTCCTCTGGATATTAAGTATAAATGGAATCATATGTAATACTTGGCCTTTTGACTCTGGGAAGATATTATATTAATCATTCCTTGTTATTAACTTTAGGAGGCAGCCACATTTTATTAAAAAATGACATAATATCATATCAATTGACCTAACATGCTTTTTTATTTGCGAAACATCTAAAATGCCTTAAGAGCAAAACATATCTATTAACTGACTTGACTCAAAGATCTGTCTTTAAGTAGAGTATTGTATATATCTGGGGATTGAGAGTCACATATGGCAAACCACATTTTAATCACCTTTTAGCAACCAGGGTGTGACATACAAGAGAAGCTTGGAGCAGTGAGATACTTTTTCGTCCATATCAAAGAATGAGATTAGTATTGCTTAGGATTTGTCCATGTTCTAGAAACTCAATTGATCAGCTTAGACCTCAGATGGAGGGATGGCTTATGGGGCTGGAGGTGGGGCTCACAACCTACAGCAGAGAGGACAGAGCTCAAAAGCAAAAGAAAAATTCTGAAGTATCCCTTTCTCATTCTGATGTCTTAGCCCACTAGGAATACTGTAATGCAGTACCACTGGCTAGGTGGAACAGAAACGGGAGAAATATACTTCTCTCCTTTCTAGCGGAGAAGTCTAAGACCAAGGCTCGACAGAGGTCCGTATGAAGTTCTACCTCCTTATAGATGGCTTCCCATGAAGAAGTGGGTCTCCACCCCACCCCAACTATCAACACCATGGGGGTTAGGATTTCAATCTTCATGCCTGGAATGGAACACACACATGTAACCACTGTGACTCCTGTGCCTGCTTCACAGTCAATCCATTCTTCTCTCTCTGCTAACACAGTGGACCAAAGATGACAATCCCACAAACCCCCAACCTGTTCAAAGGACTTTGTGTCACACAAAGTCAGAATATGGCTTCCAAAGTCTCAATACTGAAAGTGACTCGTGGTATTGGGCACAGTACTTGCCCAGCTTCCTTGTCTGTCATAACACAAAGTTTCTAAGAAACTTCACTTGACAGACAAAAGTTCATACCCAGCACAAACACCTTCAATAAATATTCATTCTTTCTTATTAGTGTTGCTGCTATTATTGAAAGCAGCCAGGCAGGAGTCAATCTCCATCACAAATACCCATTTCTGGGTCGGTCACACACAGTTCTCTCAGTTACAGCCAGCTGTTAGAGCGCAGGGTGACATTCCTGCACCTGGAAGAGTAGGGACTACCCGCAACAGAACCCTAGGGACAGGAAGCCAGGAAGGAGAGAGCTGAGGTGCTGGTGAGTAGTCTGCTCAGCACAGAGGAACCCAGGCCACCTCAGGAGCACCCAGCTCTTTGGCTGGAGCCCAAGGACACTCCCCACTGGTCTTTGGACCATGTGTGGCTTACTTAGTTCAGCTGGTGTTGATTAGCCAACCTCCAGGGCTTTGAAATCACTGTTTACTTTTTTCCTTAATCACATTAGCTTCTTGGGGTTGTTCTTTTGTTCTCTCTGACCTTCAGTTTTAAATTATAAGTTATCATAATGATCTCAGTTTACGGTCCACTTTATTTTCCATTCCTTCCTTTCTTCTTTCTCTTTCTTTCTTTCTTT